>JAOXJP010256181.1:0-36049 GCA_025762735.1 Platanus orientalis | reverse complement strand
ATTGAAGCATTTGCAAAGATGGAAAATCTAAGATTGCTTCAGGTTGATAATGTTCAACTCACTGGAGGCTATGGACATCTTTTTAAAGAGCTTTTTCCATCTCTAGGGGAAAAGCATCTCTTCAGCAAGTTAAGATGGCTCTGTTGGCATAGATTCAATTCGGAATATATACCAATTAACATTCATCCTGAGAACCTCGTTATTCTAGACATGCAAAATAGCAACATGCGACAAGTGTGGAAGGGATTCAAGGTATGAATTACTTCATAATTTTTTTTATGATTAGTTATATATTCATAGAGACTAAATTCTTCCTCTTTATTTCTTTTTTACAGTCCCTCGAAAAGTTGAGAGTCCTGAATCTCAGTCATTGCCATTGCCTAACTATAACCCCCGACTTCTCAGGACTCTCCAGTCTTGAGTTATTGATGCTTGAAGATTGTATAAGTTTGACTGAGGTTCACCAATCCATTGGACATCTCCACAAACTTGTTTTCTTGAGTCTGAAAGATTGTAGAAACCTTCATTATCTTCCAAGTAGCATTTGTGCGTTGAAATCTCTTGAAAATCTTATCCTTTCTGGTTGTTCAAAACTTGATGAGTTGCCAGGGGACCTAGGAAATATGGAACATTTTATAGAGCTTCTTGCAGATGGAACTGCTATAAAACAACTACCCCTTTCCATTCAACTTTTGAAAAACCTCAAAAGATTATCTTTAAGGGGAAGCTCACGATCACCATCCATATCATGGATTTCATTTTTCTGGTCTATGGGATCACTAAGGAAAACTCCTGGTTCCATCACTCCACTACTGGCTTCTTTCTCAGGTTTATGCTCTTTAAAATTTCTAACTCTTAGTGACTGCAATCTGTCAGAAGGGGCAATTCCTAGTGATTTTGGGGGCTTAAGTTCATTACAAGAGTTGGATCTAGCGAATAACAATTTTTCTAGCCTACCATCCACCATTAGCTGCCTTCCTCAGCTCCAAGTTCTTCGATTGCATAATTGCACGAAGCTTCAATCACTCCCAGAGCTTCCATCAAGTTTAAGGAGCTTAAATGCAGATGGTTGCACATCAATGGAGGATTTATCAAATATTGGTAGCGCAACCTCATTGCAATCGTTGGATCTAGCGAATAACAATTTTTGTAGCCTACCATCCACCATTAATCGCCTTTCTGAATTGCAGTTCCTTACGTTGAGTAATTACCGAAGTATCCAATCACTCCCAGAGCTTCCATCAAGTATTAGAGGCTTATATGCAGACAATTGCACATCAATGGAAAGATTATTGAATTTGGCAAACTTCAAGCACTTACAAGCACTGATGCTTAATAACTGCAATAATCTAATTGAGATTCAAGGCTTGGAGGGATTGCATTCTTTACCAACTATTCACATGGAAAGGTGCAACAATTTGGCAAATTCCTTTAGGAACAGTCTCTTTCAGGTCTCTCTCTCTCTCTCATATGTGAAATGTGATTATAAAGTACCATGATTTTAATGGAACAGGGAATGTCTGAACGTGGTATCTTTGACATCTTTGTTCCTGGGAACGAGATACCAGATTGGTTCAGCCATCAAAGTACAGGTAGCTCAATATCTGTGGAGGTACGTCCAATTTGGGGGAGTAAGATCCTAGGGTTGATTATCTGTGCTGTTTATTCAGCCAAGAAAGAATCCAATGCAGGTATGTCAGGCCCTAAAGTTAAGTTTACTGATAAAACCAAAGGTCTTGGTTGGAGCTACAGACCAAAAATCAGTAGTGTTTCATTAAATAGTGTAGATCACATGTGGGTGAGCAATATACCACATATTGTGTTTGGTAATCGGTTGGATGGCATGGACCAAGTGAAGGTTTCAATAGAAATGGGGAAACTAGTAAAGGTGAAGAGGTGTGGTATCCATCTGGTTTGGACGTCAAGTGAGAATGCTTCTAGGTCAAATTCTGGAGCAATGTTTTGGAATTTTGAGAGGCTTAGACCTAATAAGGGAATCGTGCACTTACTGTAACACTTGAACAAATGCTTAAGTCACGGTAACATGGTAATGCTTTTTTTTTTTTTTTTGGGGTAAGGAGTGTGGAGCTCAAATCCATTTCCTCAGTCAATATTGGGGCTGTTAATTGGGCTGAGTTGGACTGGGCCAAGGCAGCCCAAACTTAATTTAAAGGGGCCCAAAGTCCACCCAAGCCCAAACTTGGCCAGGGGTAGTCAGCTTGAACTCAGCCCGTTTTAATTTCATGGGCTTCGGGTCATTCAAACTTTGATCTCCTTTTTAAATTTGTGTGATAATGGGCTCAAATTACCCCTAAATACTTTTATAATATGTTTAATTAGGGATATTTTGGCTGAAAATGGGCCCAAAATTGCCTAATATTCGTTGGACTAAGCTATTCTAATTTTGGGCTGGGCTGAGCCAAGTTTTATTTCACAGTAATTTTGCGCTGGGCTGGGCTATGTTTGATTACTATTGAAGGCTGAGTTCAGGCTGAAAGTGAGTCTTCCCAAACTCAGCCCAAATAAAACTTTGGGCTTGAAAATTGGGTCTGAACTCAGCCCAGCTCAAAGTTAGCTTGACTCAGCCCGTCTAATTTTTTGGCTGGACATGTCAGGCTTTGGGCCAACCTGGCCCAATTGACACCCTTGGTCAATATCAACAGTACGTCTTTCAGTGAGAAGAAATACAAACAGGAATTTCTAATTCATTCCAGGAGTTAACTAAGATGCAAAACAGGCCAGAGCATGAGCAACCTTGTTTGAGTTTGGACGAACAAAACTCACGTGAATATTTATGTTGATCTAATTACAGAAAACTTGATTTCATTTCATTCATCAAAAATTACTTTTATTGTATAACATGGAGCACTAGAATAAATATGGTGACATTGTCCACATAGATAATATTTGGAAGTTTTTAAATAGCTGATCAACTATATTGATGTGTAATCTGGATTGATGTGTGTTATGAGGTCTCAGCATGATACCCATGTGGATAGCAATGAACAGTGTGCCACAGATCAGTTAGCTGATGAACCTAACTGTCTATGAGTTAGGTCTGAGCTCAACTTTTTGGCTCACGAACTGAGCCTAAGCTCAAATAGGTTGGATTTGGCTTATTTAGTTACTACATATATTATATCACTGTAGTATGCCTTTATGCAAGACTTATTGTTTAATTTTTCAATTTAATATTAATGATTTAACATCAAAGGCTTTGTGGGCTTTCGAAGCAAATGTTCTGTGATAAAAATGCCTCTGCAGTGTATATGGTGAATTACAAACAGACATGTGTTGTTTTGAGGGGTAAAAGGGTCCAAAAAAAGTGTTCAGTTGAAAAGTAACTGGTCAATAAAAGATATAAAATTCAAAAATATATCATGTATCAATCAATGCACGATAATAGAGGTCTGTCTCAAAACAGACAATCATTCTCCGTGGGCGTTTTTACCCTTGAAAAATTGGGTTTATGTAGGACTGACTGATTCATAACCTAGGTTCAATTTCGCTTGAACTGAGCTTGAGTCAAGTCCCAAATTTCATAAACCTTAGCCAAGTTGGGGAAAGCTTTTACTCTGCTACACTCATTTCTCGCATACACACATTGATCAAATATTAGTACCTGGTTTGGATATTGAGAATTATCCCAAAATTGAATAAATTTATTAAAAATTATAGTCAAATGATTTACAACATTATATTATAGTAAATATTCAGTTTTGAAAAATTATCATGTTTCATATATCACATTCCAATTTCTAAATCTACTGAATTAGCATATTTTAGACCTGAAAAGAAAAGGTTGCATTAGCGTCCACCATGGACATTCTGACATTGTTGCCTCCTCAGGAATATGACACAGAACATACAGGCAGTGGATGACATTGGACATGGTAAATCTGCTCCATGTGGATATCATAATATAGATTTCTGTGTGTGTCCAGTTTTGAATTCAGTATCAGTTATACAATAGTAATTAAATACAAATTTATTTGTAAACATGTTATTTTATGAAAATAATACAAATTTCCCACTAATGTGGGATTTTACTTAATTAAGGTTTTTGTGACTAGTTAATAAATTAGAGTACATATTGTAGTTTCAAATAGGATGAGGGTTTGAACAAGATATACAGATGAGTTAATTAATTATTCTTTTGCCACTCCCAAATCTACCTAAACTCAGCAACGCTCCCAAGCATGAGTGGCTGTGGCATTGCCCCTTTAGGAGAGAGTTATTGAGGGTCAAATCCCCTTGACGGCATTCCTTAGTTGGTTGCGTTGACATTGCCTCCAATGCATGATTCTATCATCCCCTCCCTAATTTTTTTTTTTTTTTAAGTGCCATTTTATCATTATATTTTTGTCTGTCTGCATGACTTTCTCAAGTGATGACTTGTTTGGTGAATATCTATTTGGATCAGATAAAGTAATTAATCCAACTATATAGATAGTCCTATTTTCCATCAAGCGATCACTACATGTATGAAAATCTAATGTCTACGTTTCAGAGATTGATAATATAAATTTTTCAACCCAAAAAAATAGAAAGAAAGAAAGATAGTCTACCTGTTTTCAGTCAAAATATAATTGAAGAGCTCTAAATTACTTGCCATGTTATCATGGCATTCCACTCTTAACTCTTCATGCCAAATCCAAATCATATATATATATATATATATATATATATATATATCATTTTTTGTCAAGTGGATTTAGATAAGTCACTTTAGCAATTCAACCATTAACCTCCAAAATTTATTCGGGCAATGAAAGTGAGTTTATCCATGGGAATCAAAATGAGTTTATCTGTGGATAATGATACTATTTATCCATGGATAAGGGCACTATTCATCCATAGATAGATAATGGCATTTTTCATCTGTAGATAATAACATTATTCACCCATGGATAAATTCTTAGAATTTTATACATGGAATCATAAATGACGATCATCAACTCAACACACTTAATGAAGCTTTTATATTCGACAACAATTTAGAATTTTTCCAACAGCAAGTACGTTCTTCATGTAAGTGTAACTAACTGTTCTAAAATCTAAAAGGTATCGTTATCACGCTTCTTAAAAGTAGTCAAGGCCTCCCGTAACTATACAAGGGAACATGACCAAGCTAACTCCGAGATACAATTCAGCTCAAAGATAACTCTTGTCTCTCTACTGTCTTACATGAACTGGTAGAGATGAACACATCTCTCAAATGCTTTTTCCAAAAGTCAGGTGTTATGTGAGGAGTTCATCACTCAATCATGAACAATAGACTAAAATATGGGAGCAAGATTATATGAGACATGGGCTCAAAACTCAATCATAGTCCAGATGGAGCATCCACTAGAGGAGTCCATCGACTGAAAAGTTGTGTTGTTAAACCACCGACATCAAACCAAAAAGGTAAGAGAGAAGATGTTGCAGACCTTTGATGGCAACCCAATTTAGCCTTCTTCTCCATTCTGGTTCTTACGCTCCTCCAAAATGTTTTTTTTTTATTATTATTTTGCAAACATTTTGTCTTTTTTATAAAAGTAAGGGAGGAGTGGTTGTGTATCATCACATCACCTACATCACAATAAATGCATGATGGGTTGTTTATTAACTTTCCAGTTGCTCTTGTAAATTTGCAGGTATATCGCTCAAAGTTGTAGATGATGTGACCTAGCACTTTGACAGGTATATTGCCTTGCTGTAATGGGTTTGCACCAGTTGGCAGCACTGAGGTATTGCACTCCCACACATCAGCCCAAAACACTTTTCTTGCTGATGTTGTTACCTTTCTCTCTCATCTTGTTTTTCTTTTTTTTTAAATCATTTTATTTTAAAATACGTGCATCTATTCATACAAAGCACTTTATCCCTACGGATAAAACCATTCTATCCATCGGATAGATAACAACAACCAGAGTCATGATGATTATAATCAACGAGTGGACCATACTCCCATATTCCTATCGTTGGAGATTAGTATTCAAGAGTTGAGAAAATAGGTAGATAAAATTATTTGAATTTTGGCATGGGAGCTTTTTTTTTAATAGAATTATATGAGAACTTGTGCCATGTGTTTAGTCAACTACAAAACATGGCATTACAAGAGAAATTATGGGGTTTTAGGTAGGGGTGTCAATGAGTCAAGCTTTGCCCAACTTAGCTCGAGCTCCTCACATGAAGGATAAGCTCAAGCTCATGACAAACCTGAGTTTCCAAGCTCAGACTCGGCTCGGGCTTGTGATGGTAGGCCTAAGCTCGGCTCGTCAGGAAAAAAAAATACCCAATGTCCTAATGGCCCATTAGCTTAATTTGTCTTATTTGAACATTAATATTGTCACAATATATAATATTATTATAAAATTATTAACCAAACCAAGCCCTTAATGAGTCAAGCTGAGCTTAATGAAGCTCGGTTTAGGCTCACTTAGGAAACAAGCTTAAATCAAAGTTTAGGCTCAACCAAACTAGCTCGGTTCATTTGACACCCCTAGTTCTAGGATTTAAGAGGAGGAAATCATAGGGCATGACCAAAATTGGTGTGACTAATGTGTGATGTGCAACACAGACTAACATGTGATGTGTTTTTGAATCTAATGCCTCTTTTTTGGACACATACTTTTTTATTTGAACACCATTTTGTATGCTTTTAACCCTATACATATACCTCGTGCCATCTGATGTGACCATACCATTGTTGGTCAAGAAAGCATAAGCAAAACCTTTGAGATCACCAAGTTTTAAGTGAGGGAAATTTTTGTCTTTGAATAGAGTCCAGGAGCAATTGAGAGTGGATTTGATCTAATGATATGTGAGGATTGCATTGCTCGAAGAGAGGAGAAAGGAGTTTTTCCTTTAGGGTTATTGTATGATATTAGGATATGAATTGGTTTTCTAAAAGTGAAAGTTGGGTGGTTTCCAAAAGCGAGGGCAATTTTGTTGTTTGATAAAAAAAAAACATTATATGATAGAAGTTTTCTCTAAAAATTAAAACCCTAAATAAATCTAAAGAATAGAGGACCATTTACTTGATCATGTACAAGATCCCTCAACAAAATCCCAATAAAATTCTCTAACCTCCTTCCTTCTTTCATTTCCCCTCTTCTACACCTTATTATCCATGAGAGAGCTTGAGCCCTAATTTCCCCACAAACATACACAAATGAATCATACGAGGGTTTCTCTTATTTTATAACTCCAGTTTCCAACATTACAAATAGGTACCTAATGTTATGTAAGTTGCTCTTAAAAGCTTCATATATATTTTATTACTTTTTAACTTTGCTTTAAAAAAAATTGGGTCCTTACAGTGAAAGTTGTAACACCAAATTTCGAGCTTGTGATATGAAGCAAAATTCTTTGAACAAATTAGCTAACTGTTTTAGATGCTAGTTTATTATTTTATGCGTGAGGAACTAAAACTCCAAGTATAGGATACTTATTAATTACAACCGTTTAGCACAGTCAACCTCTAATTAACTCCAAGTTGCTTAGCTTGTATTATGAAACAGAGTTGCAGAAATATAGCAAAGAGAAGAGGAGAAGAAGGGATAATATCTTTATATATAAAATTGTATTTGTTTATACATTGACAGGTTTACCTATCCACAATCTGGATCATTATTGAGCTTTCTATGGTTTTTCATCAAGGAGATGGCAGAGGTGTAATGGACATGCCTTCTCTTTGGAAGAGAGGTAACTCGCAGACCTTTTAATGAATAGATGTAGCTTGCCTTTGTAATAAATCTTTTAAACTCTTTCCTATTTGTCCTCTATCTTCTTCTATATCTTCTCCCTTTTTTTTCATTTATGCGTGCATGTTGGTATTTATAGGCACCAAAAAATGAGTTTAGAGAAGAATCCTCGTTTGAGAATAACTCTATTTCTTCCATATCGTTTCTATTGAGTTAGGATTCTTCAAATCTTATCCCAAGGTTTTAGGTGATTCTTCTATGCGAGAATCCACATTTTTTCATCTTTAAGACAATCAAGGGGCTCACAAGAGTAGTGGCTATCCAAAATAACCACCCTAGGAAGAGATAAACCCAAATTTCAGTTTATGGTTTATGCAGTGCACGAGTGTGAACAGTTCATTCGTGCACACTTTTAGGGCAAAAGTGAATACTTGAAATCACTTTATTGCCGGTGAATGAGGATTAAAATTTCTATTCATCAGAAACAAAGTGTGACGAATGTCATATCATATTGACATTTGTGCACACTTTTGGGTTTCTACAGTTGCCCCCTCAGGCGAGTGCAATAAGGAGATGATGCATTTTTCAAGGCAAAAAAAACGGCATTTAGTCATTCTTGTCGAGGTCCTTTCTTTATTTGTTCTTGGGACTTTTCAAGTCCCTTGTATTTTGACAAATATATCCCTATGAGTATATAAGTCTCCTTTTGTCTTCCTCAACTCATCTTCCTTCAAACTTCATAGTAGAGTTTCCTAAGTCATCTAAATTTTCCTTTCTAATTCTTAAAAACGTAAGTTCATCTTCGTTCTCTTTTCTTCCTTTCTTTTTGGATGATCATCTGTCGTATGATGAATCTTGCAAAAAGGATACCAATTTTCTTTACAGCCAGACACTTTTCGTGGCTTTTGATTTCTTGATTTTGATTTATTTTCTTCTTCTTTCCTTCCGTATGGAGAAGGAGAGTATGTGTACAAGCCTTGAAGAGGTCTCAGAATAGGATCTCAAATTTTTCCTTTCTTCTTTTCCTCCTGGTTCATGATTTTGATTATGTTCTCTAGGATGATTATCATCTCCGACAACTCATTCGCAACCTCCTGGTTCATCCAGTGAGTTGTCTGCTTGAGTGAGCTATGAATGATTTCTCCTTGCTCTCATTCGCAAGTTGAGATTCATTCATCTTATGTGCCCAAATGTGATTGTAAATCCTCATTTACCCACATTTTTCTTCATTCGTAGGCATGTTTTGATACTAAAGAATTTTGTTTCCCTCATTATTTTCAGGTAATGGCACCCAAATGAAAGTCTTCAAACATAAGCATGGGTGAATCTTTTGCTCCTCCTGATATTCATCCTAAGGAAATGAGACTTAGGTCTTGGACCAACCCGAGGCTTACTCACGCAACAAGACCAAGCCGAAGCCCTTCAATAAGACCAGGTAACCTTCATGATCCAATAGCAATTGTAATTGACTCCTCAGATTCAGAGGACACTGTTTTTATACCAGAGCCTGATTCGTCAACAGAGACCAAATCCTCTTCGGAGCTTGAGCTTATCCCTGTTTCAAAACCTACTCCAGTATTAGGTATTTGTCTTTAATAAGAGTCTTTAGGCTATTCTAAATTTTGACACATTTTCTCGTTGTGTAGAACTTTCCTTTAAAGACAAAGAGGTCCTACCACCACGGGACTACAGTGAAGTGGAATTAGAGGACTTTCGTGATAATGCAAGATAGTCAATTGGAGCCTGAGCTCGCCTTTTACGAGATCTCACTAAGATGGAACCTGCAGCAGTTACATTACCATGTACTCGGGCCAGAGCCTTATATTGTTTGGATGATGTGGAGATCTACTTCAAGAATGCTGGGATCAAGAGGACTATAAAGTCTCTTTTGAACTCTTTTACTTCCATAGTGTAGGCTGAGGAGACCCTAAGGCTCACTCAACCTTCTCCCATCTCGAAGCCCTCATTAAGGAATCAGAGGAGAAAATAGTTGGTTTAAATCAGAATCATGCAAAAGTAACTCATCTGGAAAGCTTCGCAAGCACAAAATTGGTGATGTTAACAAAGCGTTTCCATTATGTCAAGGCAGAATACACTCTCCTTTGGCATCAGATGAATGGTTATTATGCTACCCTGGAAGATAGCAAAGGTGTTGTTGAGCATAAAGAATAACTGATTGTCTGGGTCAAAGTTGTCTTGATTACCAAGCAAAAGAGTGGAAATGATGAAACCTACCCCGAAAAAGTAGTTAAACGGGCTAATGCTGATGTCATCCTTCAGCAATAGACTCCTCTCTCTGAAGCACTCTGAGACAAGCTTAGGGTTTTTATTTGATCTTCCTTATCATGAAAGATATTTGTTTGCTTCTGTTTTTTCTTTTAAGTTGTATTGAGAAATCATGTATCCCCTTTTTCCTTTCAGCCTTATGAATGAACTATCCATTTTTTGTATCTTTATTTTCTTGTGCTTCATATTTCATTCAAATATGATTACTTTATTTAAGAAAAATCAATGATACTAGGTTCTCCCATGTTGTGGATGTTGTATTTTTCAAAGAATCCATATTTTCATAAAGTCTAAGTTTATTACTTTCATAGGCTCAAAAAACCATAATGATAGACCAACTTTGGCCTCTTAGAGATCAGACACGTTGATCAGAGAAGGCAAGACTTTTGGCTACTCCTTTTTGCTACCTTGGAAAATTTTGAATTTGAAAGGTGGCGAATGAAAATTTATTTTATCATTCACCACGAATATTGTGGCGAGTGAGGAATAAAATCATCATTCACCCTTGATTGTGTGGGCGAATGTAATTTTATTTTGTCATTCGCACATTCTGGTTCAAAGATGCGTTTCTCGATGAGTAATGATAAATAATGGCACACATCTCTTCAGTTACCTTCCCGTTGCAACTGGTGAATAAAAGGACTATATTGCCCTTGTGAACAGGCGCATTTCTTTTAAATTCCTCGTGGTCTAACCAAATTACCCCCGCAAGTATAAAAAGGGATTTTCTTTAAGTTTTAAGCCTTACAACGCTAATCTCGTTTAGTTAGATAGCTTAAGCCCAAGAATTCTGGTCTTCATCTCTAGCGAGGATTACTTTTTCGGCAACCATTCACCACCTTAAAGGTAGCTTAAGTGGTTGCGAAACAGTCTCCCTGCGTACATTCGCAGGTTAAGGGGTCTTCATTCGCACTCTCCTCACTCATCGAGATATTAGGCGCGAATGTATAATCTTGTTCTCATTCGTCGCCAAGCATACCGCAAGGACTCATATAAACATGTGCGAATGTGAATCTCAAGTCTCATTCGCGTACTAAAATGCTGATTCACGCTATTACTTGAACTTTTCTTTATTTGACTTCTAATTTCCATTTTTTCCTTTTCTTTATAGAGTAATGGCTCCCAGGAGAAAACTTTTATACAACTGTGAATGTCATGAGAGCCTCCTTTCTCCCATTCGTCAAACTCACAATTGGGTCTGTAGCCAAAGTCTTTTTGACCTAGAATTCCTCGATCCCATAACAGATCATGCACCAAGCCCTCTTGACTATATTAGACACGTCTGTAAGGGTTGGTGCCACTTGGACAATCAAGCTCGCCGAGATAACTCGATTCGTGATACACTACTTCCCTCCATTGAGGAAGGGAAGACTCTTAAGGACTCAACCACTAGTGATTTCAAAAGCCTGATCCAAAAGATTCGTCTAAGCGAAGCGTCGTGGGTTGGCCAACATTATAAAGGATCTTCTTCCTTTTTAGCCAAAGGAAGGAAATGAGAAGCTCTCATCGAGATAGATGTTGTTGGGATGGCCGAGGCATTACGTGGCTCTATTGGCAGCTTTGATAAGCATCATGCGATGGTGGCAGAAGCAATCTCAAGGTGATGCCCTGACACCAACACCTTTTTATGCCAATATGGTGAGCTGAGGATCTCACTATGGGAATTCATTGACATAAGCTATTTGTCTTTTGAGGGGAGACTGATGGAAGAATATATCCCTCTTAATGCTCACTTCGAGACACTTTCCACCACATGTCGAAGGTTATTCCAGATATTTTTTGAGTTTAATGGCAAAAATGTCTCGTATGGCAGCTGGCTTAGCCACATTTACCAAGGTCCTTCAAGCATGTCCACTAGGGGTAAACCTTTACCATGGACCAAGAATAACATTCAACGAAGCATCAATCTTGATGGCCCCGCATTCCTAGTTAGGTTATGTGCAGCTATTCTAAGTGGATGGGCTCTCCTAAGCAATGTGGGTGAGCGTATTCACCCCAGTGTGTTCATTGTTGCCACTAATCTCGCTGATAGGATACGCATGAACTTAGCGGTCCCTAGTCTCTATTGCTTATATAGCAGTTTGTGAGACATTGTAGAAGTGGACCTCTAAGAACTCTGGATTAGGGAGAAATTGGTGTACCTTCTCCTTCAATATTTATGTGCGTGGTTAGGGCTGCACTTCCTTTCCATTTATCGAGGGGAGAGAGATTTCTTCCTAGCATCGTGTACATTAACACCTTGAAGAATCAAAGAGAGGAGATGGTGTTAAGCCCTGTTACGTTATTTTGTGTTACCCTGAAGCTCGTCCTCATCCCATATCACTTATTTGGTAATTAGACCCTAACAGATGACGGGTCATTATCGAGAAAAGCCTGGATGTACTTTTTTTCTCTTAGGAGTGACGAGCTAGCCTAGAGAAGGGATAACCATTTCTATGTGGAGGCATACAACCCTTATAGATTCGCTCGTCAGTTCTCCTATTTTCAAGGACTCATTTCCCTTCTTACTCGCATAAAAATAGTGGGTAAGGCAACCACTCTAAAGAGGATTTACGAGGCATATTTATTCTTCATGAGGTCGGGCACAGGTAGTCGGGCGATTGTACCTGAAGAGATGGTTAAGCAAGATAACCTCCAGTTTGATTACCGTTATGCTAAGTGGTGGTATAACTCATTCTTTGTTGTTATAAGATATAATGAAGACGGGGCCAACTTCAACATTATTTTTTATGACGGTCAAGGTACCGTAATAATGGCTAACAAGTCCCATAATAAAACTTTAGCCCAAAAAACATTGGTCATTTAACAAGGGGCCAACAAGCAGATACGGAGGTGATCCACCATTCCCCTCGGCCACTGAAGGAGAGGAAGAAGAAGAAGAAGAATAGTCATATAAACCAAAGAGGAAAAGAGGTACAAGAAACAAGTCTCATGGGAGAAAACCCCAACGCATCTCATCTCCTAACCAAGCAAAAGAACCTAAACGAATGCCTCCCATCCATGAAGATGATTTTGAAGATATCGGGGGTTATCCCATTGAAGAGCTCCGATAGACAACAGAAGGGGCAGAACAACATGAAGTCCCCTCTGTTAGAGAATTTATATTAGGGGGCAGAATTCTCGAGGAGTGAGTGTAACTAGCCAACATATTGCCAGTGATGCAGGAGCAAGGCCTAGTACAGCCTTTTAATGGTCCCTCCCATATTTCCACTAGGCAAAGGGTTACACCCGAGAGTCATGATGAATGAGATACTACTCCTGTTAGGCCCACTAGAAGATCAAGAGAGTTATCGGGTATTCAACGTTATGCCTTCCACCATCAATTACATGGCATTTGCAGCGTGATTCAATGAGAATGATAGATTTGTGGGAGCATGGAGTGACTATGCAAGATTTAATTGTTACCATGAACTGTTCTGACTTAGAGGGTCATTTTCTGGATTGTCTTTAAGAAGGTGACTAGTATCACAAGGGAACTTCAAGCATATATTCCTGCCAGCCAAAACATCTCTTTAGTGACCCGTGACTCACTTCCTGGTTTTATAGAGAGTATCAGGAAGGAGTTAGCGACCACAAGAAGGATCCTACCCTTTGTTACATCTGAAGCTGCTCATGGGACTGTGGAGAAATGCCTTGGAGAAGATGAGACGTTTAGTTTTACGGTCGAGTGTTCTCTTGCCACCGATCAGCCCATTCATTTTAATGATGAGCCCATTAATGCAAAAGAAGCAGTGGCTTAAGTCCAGCAAGCCTTAGCTACATCATGCTAGACAGCCAGGGAAGAGCCCTATGTCCCTTTCAAGGGAAAGGGTATATTCGAAGATGTTGAGCCCCCAAGCACTACCGGCAAAGGGGCCTCTTTGAGTATTCGAGAAGTTGGTGGGTCTTCCCGTACACTTTTTGAAGTAGAGCCGTGGAATCCTCCTTCACCAACACCTGCTGAAAAGCATATCCATGTATACTTGTGACTTTAGTATATTTACCATTTTGAGTTCATTTATTCTCATGGTTATTTGCTGATAGATCTTCGTGGATGAGTTAGCGGAGCCAACACCCCTTGAGGTGCAAAAATCAGCTATTAATGGGAGTCATCCTCAAGTGACTGAAGTGGAAAGCATCGTGTCCTAGAGCCAAATTTGGTGACCAAACAGGCAGATAAAACCCACCTTGTCATTACTCTTGAGGAACAACGAGACCAGGTGAAATCAGTGTTGGGTATGAACTTTAAAGGAGTAGATATGAACTCCTCACAAGATTTTGAGGAGTTTGTTGGCCTCCAGGTGCCTTCTGACAACTTGCAAGACATGGTTATGCCCGAAATGGAGGAGTTAGTAGACTATGAAGACTCCGAGAAGGACAACCAAAGATGGTTTGATGGTTTTGGAGGAAGGAACCCACTAGTGAATGAATCAAAGGACAATAGCAAGGGTCTTGGCGGATCACTTACAGCCACCCCTGAAGCGAGGGATCAGATGGCCAAGGACATTGTTGAGAAGACTCCTATATGGGCGGTCCCTCTAACTCTTCTGATGCAAGGGGGCCTGATATGCATGACCCTCCTGAGGCCAATCACTCTCAAGACAAGACCATTAAAGCTAGCGAGCCTACAGTTACATCCACTGACGATATATTTGTTGTTTAATCTCCACTGCCTATTGAGAAGAATGACATCACAGTTAGTGGGGAGCCAAATGTGGAGGTAAATCAGGAAGAGGACCTGGTTCAAAAGGAATTGACAATCGACATGAATCCTCCTGAGTCGATGGTAACATGTGAGGGTCATACTCAGAATGAAACAATCCCTGAGAAAGGTATGCATATATGTCATCCTTCTCTTCATTATTCATGTTATTCATTTATATACTCTTATATGTGTTGAATCCTCTTTTCATTTTCAATCCAATTGCTGAGGAGGAGCTCCCTATGAGACAGGATCCTATTGAAATCCCTCCCATGGGTCATGGTAAGTTTTTTTCCTTGTTATGAATGTATTTCAGTATGTCATTGTTGATACTTCTTCTTTTACTTATTCAGATGTAATTGTGAGCACTACTAGTGCCGTCAGGCGTTCTTCCAAAATTGCCTTAGCACACGTGATCCGTTAGGAGATGTTTGCGCTAATGGCAACCTTAACACCTTTGTCTCCTAACCTTGTGAGTACCAAAAGTGAAATGTTGGAGGCTCTTACTGAAGATGTAGAGGCCCACATTCGCAATGACAGATTTCAACAAGGGGTGGAGATGTATTTTGCATCTTTGATCAGGTAATCAATGCTAGCATCAGAACTTGTAAACGTTGAAAGTAATATTGAGGCCTAGGTCATCCTAGATGTTGTAGAGGCTAAGAAGAAGACTTTGATGGAGAAGCTAGACCAAGCCCGCGATTCAGTGACCAACATTGATAATGACTTAGTCGGTGCCTAGGAGGAGCTGGCGAGGCTGCAAGCTTGAATTACAAGTCTAACAACAACCCGAGAGGCAAAAGAAGTAGAAGGGAGCACTCTTGAGTCGAGGATTTCTTCAATTTCTTCTACCATAGACCGCCTTCGTGAGGATTTTGTTAGGCTAGGTGATCAGATTCGGTCTTCTCTGACCATAGAAGAGAATTTGTATAAAGATCTTCTTTTTGTTGTCCCAAAATGATATGTTGGGGAAGGATGTAAAAAAAACTTTTATCAATGAAAGAAAAGATAGAACTTTATCCTTGATTGTCTTATCTTTTCCTTGTCTCTTTCTCTCCTCTTATTTCTTTACCAAACGTTGTGAGAGTCATGTATGATTGACTTTTATAGAAGTCTAATGTAATTAGCATTATAAGCATTGAGAGTAGCTTACATTATGAGAGTCAAATATGATTGAAACCGTGAAGACCAAACACAGTTGACATTATGGGAGTCAGTGTGTGGATCACATTATGAGAGTCTAATATGGTTGACATTATGAGAGTCGAATATGGTTGACATCATGAGAGTCAAATATGGTTGACATTATGAGAGTTGAGTAGGGTTGACATTATGAGAGTCAAACATGTATGCAATGGCCATTATGGGAGCACATGTAATCACCATTAAGGTCGAGTTAGATTGATTTTATAAGGGGTCTCATCCTGCTTAATGTTTGGCATTTATAGGAGCTAAATATGGTCGACTTTATAAGAGTCGAGGGCTGAAAGGCACACTTGCATATATCCTTTTGTGTAAATTAGATGTCGCGACAACATATCCCTAGAGCGACACAAGCGGCCTTCTCCCAATGATGTAGCCCAGTGGTCACCTTGTAGGGAGCACTTAAGCAACGTTGGTTGAGTTTTAGACCATGGCAATGGGGTGCGTTCATTGTCCCTATTCTCTTTTTGAGATGCCCTTTTCTGAAAGGTTATAGTCATTCATGTCTATAAATAAGAGGGTTGTGCCTACCATCCTTCTCATTCCTTCGACTTTTGTAACCATTATTTATTCTTATGTTGTAGACATGGCTCCCAAGAGAAAAGTTGTCAATGTTCTTGAAATTGGAGAACCATCTGGATCACAAGTGAAGCAGGATAGTTCTTCCACGACTGAGAGAGAGGGTACCGAGCCTTTATTCGATCATGGTATGCCTTAAATCCCTTATTCATTCTATGCTCAATCTTTTTAGTTCTCATGGTTTAATGCTACTAATTTCTGTTGCAAATGTAATAAGGATGCTTGTAGTTGAAGAGCTAGAGGGACAAGTTATTGAGGCTCGCCGAGAGCATGATGCACTGATTAGGCGTTTGGTTGGCTTATCTACTGAAGAAGTGGATATTTCTTTCGTCTGTCAAGAAATCTTGGACACGCTAGACCACATAAAGCCTTACGTCTATAATTCCAAGTTTAGGGGCACAGTGATGTGCCTCCTTAATGCTTTGTATGAACTTTGTGAGGCAAAGGACATCAAGGTTTTAAAAGGTCTAAAGTATGATGTTCGCCTACACCTTCAGGAGGAGGAGATCAAAATGGAGGACTTGACTACCCAGTAGACCCGGGTGTTAGGCGAGATAGGGTCACTGGTAAGTGATGCCAACAAATTGATGGCGCAGATGGAGGCATTGAAGGAACGCTTCAACAAAGTTATGAATCGCCTGGAAACTCACAAGAGGTTCATCAATCATGTGGGCAATTCTATTCGTCAGACAATTTACATGGTGGACCATTGCAAAGGTGAGTTGATGAGTCGAGAGAATGACCAAGGTGATGAAATTTCTAGAGGGGCTATTTATAACCTAAAAGCAACACAATCTGATGTCAATGAGGAGAATGACGCTCTAGAGGTGAACGCAGAAGTGTTGCCTTCATTGCATGTCAAACTCTTGGGTTTCAGTAGCCTTAACTCAGCAAGAGACTGAGAGTAGTGTAGGGAAAGAGGGTCGAGTGCCCTTTGTTGTAGCAGCATCTTCTTATATTAATAAAAAAAATTAATTTTTGTTAAAATTTATGTGTCTTCCAAATTTTCGCAAGTTATATCTTTATATTTTCCCTTCCCCCCTTTGAGAAATGTATCATGTAGTTATAGTATAGAATGATATAGTTCTCAAAGAGAGAATGTGAAGTAGGTGATGATGGGGCTGCGTCTATCATATTATGGCAGGATGCCTACATACTATAGAACAAGATCAAGCCCAGTCGTAGTTTGATTATGAGATTTTGGGTATTTTGTCCTTTTCTTACCCCTAATAGTTGCCCACTAGGACTGGGGTTCACTTAATTTTTGCATCGCATTGTCGTTGCTGGTTTTCAATGTAATCAACAAGAATTTGATCTTGTTGTGAATGGATTTTATTACTCGTGGTGCCTATACAGGTTTTTGCCACGCCCTTTCCATCACACACAATGCATATGTTTCCCTTTTTTTCCCTTAGGATCCCTTAACCTAAGACTAGGGGTTGCCTACTTTTGCATCCCATTACCATGGTTTTTAATGAGATTGACAGTAATTTTTTTAGAGGTGGTTTCATCTAGGAGGAATAGAAACCTAGACTACCTACGTACCTGTATACGACAAGATTAAACAAACGTAGTACCTTAAAGACCATTATGGGTCGTTCTACGGGTAGTATTTCTTCAAAAATTTGGCATTAGTAACTAGGAGGATTTGGTTGCCCTCTACATCATGAAGTAGATATGCGCCATTAGGATATGTCCTTTTAACGGCATATGAGCCATCCCATTTAGAGGCAAATTTACCCTAATTTTCTCCTTGTGGGATCAAGGGGCGATCTTGCTAGAAGGATAAGCTCACCTTTGGTAAAGGAGTGAAGCTTGACCTTCTTGTTGTAAGCCTTGGTCATACATGCTTGATATAATTCCAGCTATTATTGTACGAAAAGCCTAGATTCATCAAAGGTTTTGAGTTCTAAAAGGCGAATCTTGGCGGCCTCTGCTTCTGTCAAGCCATCCTGTATTACCACCCTTAAAGATGGGACTTGGATTTCAACTGAAAAAACTATCTTTGCACCGAACACCAAGGAATACGGGGTTGCTTGTGTGGGTGTACGAAAAGTAGTACGATATGCCCAGAGTGCTTCCGATAAGCGCTAGTGCCAGTCCTTATGCCTAGCCACCATTTTCTTGATGATCTTGCAAAGGGTTTTGATGAAAGCTTCCACTAAACCATTAGCTTATGGATAATATCGTGAAGAGTGCTCCAAGTTTATGTTATATTTTGCTATGAGTCGGTATAGGGGTGAACTCACGAATGGCTGGCCATTGTCTGTAATTATGCAATCAGGGACACCGAACCTATATATGAGATGAACTTTAACGAACCAGACGATGTCAAAAGCTTTAATCTCCCTTAAGGCAATAGCCTCTGCACACTTAGAGAAGTAATCTGTGGTAGCCAGAATGCAGTGATGCCATTTGGTAGAAGTCAGAGTAATAGGTCCCACTATATCTATTCTCCATTTGGCAAATGGCCATGAACAAGAAGTAGTGTGCAGCAGCTCCACAGGCACATGGCCGTAATCACTGTGCAATTGGCAAACATGACATCTTTTGGTGTATTCAATATAATCGACCACCACTATTGGCTAATAGTAACCAAGCCTTTTTAGCTGGTACTAGAGCTTAGGACCACTCTGATGTTTATCACACACTCCGGCGTGTACTTCATTCATCACAGAGCTGGTTTCATCGACTGATAGACAATGCAATAATATTCCATTGAGTGACCTCCTGTATAGTTAATTACCCTATAACGTAAATTAAGTGGCGCGTCGTCTTATTTCTACACACTTGATAGGGTCAGATGGCTTTGCTCTATCCATGAGGTGTTGTATTAATGGCTCATGCCAATCCTCCTCTTCCATGGTTGATTTACCATTTATGCCCTGTGTGTTGTACTTGACTCTTTTTTCCCCAATGTGAATGACGAGATAATCATCCCTTTGATGTGTTAGAGATGTTGTCAAGCTAGCAAGTGCATCAGCTTGCCCGTTATGGTTCCTTCTAACATGTTGTATCTGTAAGCGCTTGAACAGCTTTGCCAAGTCTTTAGCCGTTTGAAAATAAGGTGTAAGGCTCAGCTTCTTGATATGGTCAAGGTCATTCATCTAACGAATAACGAGCTTTAAATCTCTATAGACCGTAAGGTCATCTATAGGGATTTCCAAGGCCAATTCGAGGCCTGTAATCAGTGCCTCATATTCGGTCTCATTGTTTGAACGCTCCTCTATCAGTGTAAGGGAGTGCATGATAATGCCATTGTCGGGGGTGACGAAAACGACACCGATCCTTGAAGACTTGTCTGTATTGTCTCCTATGGTGGTAGAAAGACCTCGAGATGCATCATCGAAAAACATTTCCCAGTCTTTCTTTATCTGAACTTGCATGACATTCTCGTCTAGCAATTCCATTTAAAGGGGTGAGTTGTCAGGTACTGGATATGTTGTTAAGAAATCTGTCAGTGCTTTGCCTTTGATTGCATTGCAGGACATAGTGAATGTCGAACTCTAAGAGAAGAACGGTCCACTTGGCTATGCTCCCTTGTATGGAGGGATGGCTCATGATATATTTCAATGGGTCGGCCCTTGATATTAGGTGTACCAATATAGTGAGGAGATAATGTCTCAGTTTTTGTATTGCGAACACCAAGGCCAAGCAAATCTTTTTAATGGGAGAATAGTTTAACTCAGTGCCAACCATTATCCTGCTTTAGGTAATATAAAGCATGTTCCTTGCCCTCCTCGTTGTGTTGGGCCAGCAATGCCCTAAGAGATAAATCCATAGCTGCCATGTATAAAAGCAACGGATTACTTGGAGTCGAGCTCATTAGTACTTGTGGATTCAACATATATTGTTTAATACTATCAAAAGCGTTTTGATAGGCTTGGTCCCATACAAAAGGAACTCTCTTCTTCATTAAGCATGAGAAGGGCTATCATCGTCCAAAAAGATTTGAAATGAATCTCCGAATATAAGCAAGTTTCCCCTGTAATTTCTTAAGTTTAGAAATGTTCCTTAGTGTTGGCATTTCTATTATGGCTATAATTTTCTTAGGATCTATCTCGATTCCCCTATATCGAACAATAAATCTAAGAAATCGCCCCGATGATACACTAAAAGCACATTTGAGAGGATTCATTTTCAAAATATAACGACGAAGTCGTTGGAAGACCTGATCTAGATCAGCGATGTGGTGTTGCTTGAGTTTCTTTTTATAACCAAATCATTGACATAGCACTCAACCGCATCATGTAGTTGGTCCTTAAATATATAGGTCATTGCCCTTTGATAAATGGTGCCAGCATTCCTTAGACTAAAGGTCATGACCCTGTAACAGAATATCCCAATCGGCATACGAAATGTGGTAGCCTCTTCATCCTCTAGAGCCATTTGGATATAGTTATATCCTAAATAACCGTCCATGAAAGTGAGAGCTTCATACACAGTGGTGGCATCACCAATAGTTGTGTGAGTGGTAAAGGGAAGTCGTCTTTCGGGCAAGCACTATTAAGATCCCTATAATCAATGCATACCCTGATCTGACCATTCTTTTTTACACTGGCATGATATTAGCAAGCCATTTTGGGTATTGGACCTCACGAATGAACCTGGCTTTAAGTAGTTTTTCTACTTCACCCTCTATTTTATCAATGATATCATGTCTAGCTTTACGAGGGTGTTGTTTAATAGGCCGTTGAGATGGATTAATGGCGAGGTGATGAATAGCCACGTTGGGGCCCAGTCCTGGCATTTCAAAGTAATTCCAAGTGAACACATCTTGGTTGTGTCATAGAAACTCTAGGTACTGTGTCTGTTCTTCTAAGAAAAGACGTGCACTGATGAAAGTAGGACAAAAGTCTTCTTTTGCTCCTAGGTTTATCTCAATCAGGTTGTCTACTGTTACCTGACCTCCGTCTTCAAGTTCTAGAGGAGCGGGCATTACTGACTCCATACTGAAATTTTCAAAAGACGACAGGCGTGTTTCTGTAAACAAACATTCGAAGGGAGCATCTTCTAGCAGGTCAATCACATGTGCCATTATTGCATGTGAAGAAACTTTCAACTTTGTGGGTTTTTTGCCCAACCCTCTTGTGTCATCCTTATTCTTAGAATGAAGGACTAATTGTTCAAACTACTAGGTTAGAACTTCCTTGCCTTTATAAGAGTTCTTCCATTATCCATGTTAGTCAAAGCAAGAGTTCTGGAGCAGCTGAGTAGCCAATTTCGTATACGGCAATAAACCATCCCGGTCTTTGAGTTCTTGCTCTGAGGTAGGACGCTGGGTAGGCCCTTCAGGTAGAAAGATAAAAAGATGTCTAGTAAGGATCAACACGTACTCTTGATAAATGTGCTAAAGGGAGGATAAAATCCTATTTTACTGACCCAAGTAACAATGTAGGTTTATCCTTAACAATTTTGACACTGTGCTTTACCCTAAGCTTCTGAGGCTTGGATCTACCTTCGTTGTTCCTTACTGGAGATTCTAGGGGATTAGGCTTTTGATAATATGTGGCATCGGCGAAGTAAGCTTCTATCGTTTGAAAGGGGTTATTATCAGCTATTATGGTGCCCTGAGTATCTTGCCAGGGGTACTTGATATATTAGTGATACGTTGAGGGGACCACCTAGAACTTGTGCATCCATGGCCAACCTATGAGAGCGTTGTAAGCAGTGTCTGCATCAATTACATAAAAAGGTGTATAGTCTTCAATGTGGCCAAACTCCGTCCTTATCCTAATGGAACCAAGAGGACGCTACTTATTCTGATTGAACCCTTGGATGACGAGTGTGCTGGGTCTAAGTTGAGATGGATCTACTCCCAAGTAGTCTAGTGTTTTGATCAGAAGTATGTTGATTGTTGAGCCTCCATTGATCATAACTTTGGACACAAGCTAATTATCAATAGAACCTGTGATGAATAAGGATCGATTATGGCTAGGATCATTGGAGTACTGATCAGTATCTTCAAAGGTGACCGTGGGCATACACAATCCTTCTCATGTTGTCATTTTCCAAGAAGCCCTAGCAATCTCATCATTTATAGCAAACTTATCTGGGTGAGTTAAAGCATAAATCATAGAGGCCCTGAGTTCTGGTGACATACAAAGAGCACCTTACATAGTTAACAATGATAGGATCTTTTTAAGATGCGCCATCACATCATATGGGATAGGGTTTTCTGTCTTCTTGATGGCCTTGCTATGTTCGGCTTCCAAAGTTTCCTTTTTCATTACATGGGCTTATTGATTTGTCGTAGGGCCCCATAGTGGAATTTGCTTCCTAGATCGCAGTGTGACTTGGTTAACATAACAGGGATGTGGCTAGCATTCCTCCATCGGGATAGTGATTTTAAGTATGGTAACATTGCAAGCCTCTATTGCGGGTTATCAGACATTTCATTCTCAGAGAGATCTTGAGATGCAGAGGCGAAGCTAGAATCATCATCACTAGAGCCGTCAGAGTCAGTGATCGAAGGTGGTATATCTTGCAGGGCCAGATCACGGCGTCGGGTCTGTCATAGGTTTGGGGTATCGTCATCTTCATCGGCCGAAGTCGAGGAATCACTGGTGTCCATGTCAACATCCCATTGGTCTTGGGACAAAAATTGCACCACACTCCGTATATCTTGGAGGCCATGTCTATATGATCTTTGTCGGTGATAGAAACGATCAATGAGCATTGGCCATGAAGAAACATAGCATGATGGTAGTGTCAAATACCAATCAAAAGCATGTGAGTCTAGGGAAACTGGGAAGATCTGTACCAACAGATCATGGGCGGAGGTTGGTAAACCAATTTCTTGTAGAAAGTGGCTAGTATGGAAATTGTAGATCCCCATCCCCTGTATATAATGTGAGCGGAGGAAGCTGATAATTTTATGAAAATTGAGTAAGGTATACCTCGTGTCTGATAGGTTGTCTTGTTTCACCAAACCATTAAGAATCCAACAACTAGGCAATGATTTGATTAGGGGCACCGTCAAATTCTTCGTATGTTAGTTGTTGAGGAGGTTGTCTCAGGGGATCTGTATTCCAAGCATTGTAGGGTTCCATACCCGTCCTCATGAACTCATGGATGAACATTTTGATTAAATGACCCCAAGAAGGTATACTTTACGATGCTAGGTCCATGTACCAATCCAATGGTGGACCGTCCAAAGAGAGTAGGAATAATAGCAATAGCAAGTTGTCATTGTGCATTGCCTCTCTACATGATATCATGAACTTAAACAAATGACGCCATAGGCATTGATAGTTTATATTTGAGAAGGTCGTGAACAATGAGACCTCAAAGCTGGGCGAAAATGCCTCGAAATATGTAGCTCGATGATAGGGAAAGCTCATCGCCTGAACTTGGCTAACACATTCTGGAAGTATGTGCACTTCCAAGGTATCTTTGCTAGATGGGTAATCCTAGCAAACTGTAATGGGGGGTCTTGTATGGTACCTGTTAATGCCCCCGGCATTATATATGTAGACCACCATCGGAATGGTTACCTCTTTAGAGTGATCTTGGTATGTTATGAAATTCTGCAACTAATCGATCACTATTGTTGAGCCTTGTGACATTTGTGCCCGATGTGGTTCTCTACGTGAGCAAGGGTTACCGTCACATATAATCAACATCATGTTGCAAGAGGTAACTGGGGATTGGAGCAAATCTTTAGGCATAAATTCCTCTAATGTCACTAGCACCTAAAGAGGTCATTCTAAGGAGTCGTTCCCCATAAGCAATGGTATGGTGCCTGTGATCCTAGGAACATTCTCCTTTTTCTGTGATACCGCTTGAAGTATTCTTTTTTCGTATTATTTTTTCCTCAGATGTCACCTGATTACTCTCATTATCATTGTGGTCCCCAACGTCTTGGATGTCAACTAAGTCAACCATATCTTCATCAATGAAGACGGCATTGGTGGTCGCGGTTCTCATAAATGAGTTTAATTCCATGGTGTTCTTGTCAATCAATTCTTGAAACTTGTCCTTAAACACAAAGCAATCTTGTAGTGTATGGCCTAGAATGCAATGATAATTATAATACTTTGGGTCATTGACTTTATCAGCTTTTGCTAATCTTTTTGACTCAAGAAGTGTGATATCTTGAGATTCAACTATTTGCTTGAAGAGACTCTCTAAATTGTCAGGATGGAATGTATAGGTTTTCTCCTATCGCTCTTTCATGCTTGGCCTTCTGGGATAAGCTTCTTGCTCTGCTGACTTAGTTGACTCTGTGGTTTGTCTGACTTTCAACTTAGTGGGTGACTTTTTAGCATCAACCATGGTTGATTCCATCTTGTTAACCACCATTTTTCTTCTCTTCTCACATTTGTGGTCTAGCAGCCTCCTTTCTAAGGTGGATGCTTTAGATATCAGATCATCAACCCTAAAATACTTCTGAGCTGTAAGATAGAGGGAAAGATCAAAAGCTATATTTTGTAAACACATATCAAGGAGTGTTTTAATCAGAGGTGCATTCTCACAAGCATAAGACATATTTTTCTATCTATTAATGAAGTCTACAACTGACTCATTGTCCTATTGTCTTTCATTAGTTAGTTCATACAGCTTCACATGTCTGTATGTGCCATGTAATTGTTATACGAACGTTTGTTTCATTGAATCCCAGTCTGGGATAGAGTTGGGCTGAATTTGAGTATCACATGAAAGCAGCCCCATCTAAAGATTGCACAAACAATTTTAATAACAAGTCACCTTGTTGGGCAATAGCACCGCACCGAGATTCAAAATGAGCGATATGTTGTTTTGGACATGTTATCCCATTAAATGTGTTGAAGTGAGCTGAACAAACTTCAGAGGAAAGGGTGCTCCATCCACATGCGGAAGGTATGGCTTCCCAATAATGTATATACTCACAGTTTCTTGCTCATTGTATTCATTGAGTATTTTAGTCGTCATTGTCTGCATATAGTTAGGGTCCATCGTGGGTGCAACCTGATGTGCATATGGTCCCTATGGCATAAAGGGAGGTTATGTGTACACATTATAACCATTATAACCATATGTCCAGAGAGGTGTAGGCTCGTGCAAAGGCAATTCCTGTTAATGATAAGGAGCTTGGTGAGGTCCTTGTGGATGTGGGCCTTGCTCGAGTCCTTATGCGGATGGCCTTTGCAGGATGGATATGTTAGGAGCAACACTTATGGCTGGGGTGGCTCCAAGCAAAGTGGCAAAAGCATACTCTGGTGTATAATGAGTATATCCTCCTTTCATTTGGTTAAGGACAGTCGGCCTCGCTGATTCTGGTGCAATAAGATTATGACTTGATGAGATTATACTATGTCTTTCAAGTGTGAGTTACTCGATCATGGCTTTTAATTCTACTATGGTGGCATCCTAAGCAGTTAGGTGACAATCTCGATTCTCTAATTGGGCTTTTCATTCGATCGTTGTGGTGTGTTCCCCTTTAGAATCAAAGCGGTACTCCCTGACATCTACATTTTCTACATTTGCTATAGGGTCAATAGGCAGATCTGGACTTCCCCTTGATCCTGGTATTGTCGCCTCAGGTCCCTATGAGGTAGAGGTAACATTAACCGTTGTGACAGTCATATAAGGACTATCCCCATGGTAAAACATAATGAGAGAGGCTACGAAGGTCCTTCTAGTAGTTGGTAACCCTCTCGAGGGTGTCCATGGTGTCTTGGCACTTGCTAGTTGACTTCTAGTCATCATGCTGACAGAGTTGAAAGCTCGTGATTGTGACCTAGAAGGACTGGGGGTACTAGCTAAGGCATCTTTCTTTGCTTCAGCAAACATTACCGTTGCTTGAAAGGTGTGGGTAGGCTTGCATGTTTTGCCTTTACCAATATAAGAGGTAAGACTTGAGTTGTCTCCCATGTAAGAATGTGAGGAAGTGTTGCCCCTTTGCGGATGTGCCCATGGTGGTATTGCGTTGATTTGCATATTCCCTATTTCTAGTTGCATGTGAAAGAACTTACGTGCCCTAGCTTTTTTGCTTTGGGGCAATATTTTCCTTCTGCTTGCATTCAGAAGATAAAGTCCTTCTCCTTTTCGGTGGTTTACTTTCCTCGTACCCCTTAGGGAGCTTGAATAGGGTTAAGAGCATTGAGTTTTTGAACTCTACCATTGCTTTATTATTTTGTCAGTTGTGCCTTATAGGAGGGGCGTGAGTGGCCATGTTGCTTTATGGTAAATCCTTTTGTAAAGCATGAGTTCTAGGGGCCTTTATCTTAGGTCCCTTCTCCTTATTGTGTAAGTTTCCTTCATGGCTAGATGGTCCGAACACTCTAACTTGATTGATAACTTGTTGCTTTATTTGGTCCCTGAGCATTGTAGGAACTCATGTGAGAGCAATATGGATTGTAGTCAAACCCTAGTTCTCAAGTGGCGAATGAATGTCTTGTCTCATGCCCACAGATGTACGTGAATGAGGATTTACCTGTTCATTTGCCGAGATCATGTTATGCGAAAGTCTTTGCTTCTGGGAAGGCACATTAGTGCACGAATGTGAAATTTCATCCTTATTCGCCACGTGTGTTTGTGCGAAACTATGCGCGAGTAGTGCAAAGTCACTGGCTAGGACTTCTCCTTGGGGAATGTTGTCAATTTCAGACTTATGCATCTAAGCCTTTCTCCTTTTCTTTGCTGCATGACGCTTGTGTTTGTGGGAATTTACCTGCGAATGAAGATTGTTCATGTCATTCACGGCCCTAGGCTCTGGCGAATGTGAATGTGTATGTTCATTCGCGCACTTTAGCGGTGGCAAATGAACTTCTCGGCCCTTGCTCGAGACAATATTCTGTCTTTTTCCAGAGGGTTTAATGGCTTCTAAGTGATGATTTAGCTCAGATTTAGGTGTTCATTGTTTCCTTAATTTATTCAAAGTGATTTGAGGGGTATAACCCCTTGATTTATCATTGAACTTGTACTTTTTGGCCGAGATAGGAAGTGCTGCCACTGCCCGAGGGGAGACCAATGCCACAACCCCTGGTGAGGTAAGGGAGACCGAAGCCTCAACCTTCTGTTGGGAGACTGGAGCCTCAACCATAGGTGGGTTTTGGGAGATCAAAGCCTTAACCATGTAGATGAATGGGGGTGAGGAGACCAAAGCCTCAACCCACGTTTTCCTTATGACTAGTGGCAAACCAGCAGAGGTTTCCATAGTTGCAACTCCATCAAGGTACCTATCAAAGCATGGAACAGCTAATATCATGCCAGAAATTTATAACACCAAATTTTGAGTCTGTAATATGAAGCAAAATTCGTTGAACAAATTACTTAGCTGTTTTAGAGGGTAGTTTATTATTTTATGTATGGAAAACTAAAACTTCAAGTCCAGGAGACTAGTTAATTATAGTTGTTTAGCATAGTCAACCTCTGATTAACTCCAAGTTGCTTAGCTTGTATTATGAAACAGAGTTGTAGAAATATAGCAAAGAGAAGAGGAGAAGAAAGGATAGTATCTTATATATATAATTGTATTTGCTTATACATTGGTAGGTTTACCTATCCACAATCTAGATCATCATTGAGCTTCTTATGGTTTCTTCCTCAAGGAGAAGGCAAAAGTACATGGACGTGCCTTCTCTTTGGAAGAGAGGTAACTCGTAGATCTTTTAATGAATAGATGTAGCTTGCCTTTGTAATGAATCTTCTAAACTTTTTCCTATTCGTCATCTATCTTTTTCTATATCTTCTCCCTTTTTTTATCTCTGCGTGCATGTTGGTATTTATAGGTACCAGAAAATGAGTTTAGAGAAGAATCCTCATTTAAGAAGAACTCTATCTCTTCCATATCGTTTCTATTGAGATGGGATTATTCAAATCTTATCACAGGGTTTTAGGTGATTCTTCTATGCGTGAATCCACCTCCTTCCATCTTCTGGGCAATTAAGGGACTCATAAGAGTCATGGCTATCCAAAATAACCACATTGGGAAGACATAAACTCAAATTTCAGTTTTTGGTTTCTGCAGTACGTGAGCATGAACATTTTATTCGTGCACACTTTTAGGGCGAAAGTGAATACTTGAAATCACTTTTATTGCGAGTGAATGTGGATTAAAATTTCTATTTGCCGGAATCAACATGTGGAGAATGTCATATCATATTGACATTCGCACACACATTTGGGTTTCTACAAAAGTAAAGACATTTTAGTCATTTGAAATATTGAATTTACAATCACTAGTAATTTTTTATGTCAAGAGAAAGGGTGCAAAAGTAGCCCAGATCTTCTCTAGTGAAAATGTGTCCAACATCAATCAAGCATCAATTTTACGTAGACACGTGGTTAAAAAAAGTGAGTTGCATTCCTAAACTCATGGTAAAAAAACATATTTTCACTTTTTTGCCACATGTCAATGTAAAATTGATGCTTGATTGACGTTGAACACATTTTTGTTGGAGATGATCAGGGCTGGTGCAAAAGAGCCTCAATAATGTAGGGGGTAAATACAAAATGCTAAAGTGTAAGGGGTAGACACAAGATTAGCCAAAATATAGGGCACTTCTATAAAAAGACCAAAAGGAAAATAGAAATTTATGCAGATATTTGAACAATACTACTACCCTTATAATTAAGGGCTTTCAAGAAGTAAAAAAATAAAAAAGAAGAATTCTTTTATGTAGGGCTTTTTGGATCAATGCCCTTACCTTTTGGCATATTTGTATTTAACTTTGTATTTTATTATTTTGCACCTAACTCCTTTATCTAGATTGAATGCATTGTATCATGATATAAAAAATATTACCATATTTTACGTGATTGTAAATGGCCAAAATAAGCTTAATATTTGTAATTCTAGTGGGATGAAGGATTAAGGCCATTTTGATCCTTTGGGTCTTAAAGTAATGATGGCATGTGATTTTAAATGTCAGAGTTACTTAGTGCGAAGAATTCAAATAAGTTTGGGGATTTCTAAGAAAAAAATGAAAACAAGAAAAGAAAGAAGAAGAAGAAGAGATGCTTGGTTGTAGAGTGGAAATGACACAGGTTGAATTGAGAGAGCCACCGTAGTTGAAGCTATGACCTCAATAGATTCTATTGTTCATAAACTCAAATATATCCAAGGAGTGTTTGGGCTTTTTAGTATTTGCTTGTATCACATCCTTAATTGGAGGTCCTTACGAAAAACTAAAATAAGAAAAAGAAAACCATTTGAATCCTTAGTCGCTAAAAGTTGAACATACTTTCAAGTTTAATATACCAAAAATAACATTTTTTTTGGCAAGGTAACAAAATAGAACATGAAAAACAAAAAAAACAAAAAATTGACATATTTCATTACAACCCACAAGATAGCATGTTTGAGTTCATAAATAGCACATTTGTGATATAACATTTGTGCACATTTTTTCATCATAGATAGCATGTTTGTACTTATAAAATAAGAATTAAACTAGTATCAAGATGGTGAATGATTTTCTATGATGAAAAAACCTCTGTAGACATGCCACAGATTGATAGACGATGTGTTTTATAATTTGGCTCATCTTTTTGGATACCTGCTTTTTTTTTCAACTAAGCACTTTTGGTTGTGTGGACTGAATAGGCCCACAATGTTTCACTTAAGCCCATGAGTTTGTTAAAATAGATTTGGAAGGAAGTTTGAATGAAATGTTTTAATTTAAAGTTTTAGTAATTCCCTCCAAAACAAAGTACAACCCAACTCTCAAAACTTTTGCCTTTAAAGTTTCATCCCACATTGGAAGTGGAGAACTTCCAACTCCACCTTATAAGTAAATACAAGAACTTAAGGGGTAATGAGGTTGAAGAGGAGATGAGAGGTTGGAGGTTGTTTGTTTACATCGCGCGTTTTGGGCCAGGCCAAGCATGGGCATGGATGCGGAGACACACAATTAATTATTTTGTTTTACTTAAATAATTAAATTTATTTTAAATAACTAATTAAACAAATTGATTTCAATTTATTACCTTCTTATTTAGTTCCTTTAATATATGGTAACATGTTATTTGTGTACTATCACATATACTATAAACGGATGGATTTAATGTCATTAAATGTGTGTTTATTATTTTTCAAAAGAACTTAGCTCTTCTTATAAGGTTTGGGTGTAAGAAATCAAAAGTCTTCTATATTAAAAGACGAAAAGAAGTGAGAAGAACACATAAAAGTTTTGAGCAAATTAGTGTTCTTCCTCTCAAATTTTGTCATTGCATTGATTTCTTTTTATTTTAAATTTGATCTTCATATATATTATTCCATTGGCACTGGAGATTCATCTGAGTTGTTTAATTTAGTTTTTGCTTACCTGTATGGGATCAATTAGAGGGGTTGGTGTTCCTGGAGGTGATCGTCGATCAAGCTTACCGTACTTGAGACAGGCTGGCGAATATCACTCTAAGAACATCTTATACATGCTCAGTTACCAACCAATAAGTTTTCCTTAACTCTTTTATTGTGCAAATTGTTTACTCTATACACTATTAGACTACTTTTGTTATTTGGATACAAATCAGAGTCATCTATTTTTGTGAGGTATTGCACACCGTATACTATTGATTGATTTTTCGGATATCTATTACTCTTGAGAATTTCTATCATCACATATTACTATCAGCATATTGGATTATACAATTACTACAGTATATATTTTTACTGTGGAAATCAATAGTACTTACACTTTTTTGGATGCCTTTAACCCCAACACACCACGTGTTAGCTTATATTTCATCACATCGACTCAAAAACTCTTTCATCACAGAGCATTTGTTTCCTATCAAGATCGAAACAAAACACTCAGGATCCTAAGCCCACATTGTAAAAACAACAGGAAAGGCACCCAATTCAAATGTTTGTCATAGTGATAGCTTGTAATTACAGCGTTGGGGGTTTTGGGTGGGGGGAGGAAGGAGTGAGTTAATAGTACAAGAAAAAGATTTTCCCTCTTCATTTATATATTTGGGGAGGCATGTGCTATGCACATGGCTGATAAGATAAAGAATTTACTGTTTACCTAGTCTCTAACTTAACATAGTTATCTCACTTCCTTTATTTATTTAGATAGATATACAAATACAATTCTATACAAAAGGTAGTTTATGCATTCTTGTCAAACCACACTACCACTCCTCTTGTGTATGTAAGATTTCATGAGGGATTGAATCAACATTTTATTTTTGATTAAATCATATGTTTATGAATTATCTTTATGCTTGTAATTACAAGACTTTGGGTCTAGGGGTGGGCATAGGTTGGGCTAACCCGAGCTAGGCTCGACAACGTCCCGAGGCTCAAACATTTTTTTAGGGCCAAGGTCAGGCTTACCTCCGCCCAGCCCGAGGCCCAAACTTTTATATATAATAGGTCTTTTAAAATCATTAATAATTTATAGCTTAGTTGGTAAAATAGTTTTTTGCAAAAAGGTATTGAGTTTGACTCTTAGCGAAATCAATGATTTTTTTTTTCTATAGAAAACAATCATTGGAATTTAAATATATAGTTCTCTAAGCTTTTACAAACTAATAAAATCTTATAATTCAATTGGTTAGGGCATTACTTATTACATGATAGGTCTTGAGTTGAAACCTAAATCTTAAAATTAATATTTTTTTTAAATTCATGGGCCGAGCCTTAGGCCTAAGTTTTTTTAAAAAGTTCAGGCCCAAGCTCAAGCTTGAGCCTGTACTATACCTACATGGCTGGGCCTGGGCCTACCATGGCCTAGCCCAAGCCTGACCCATGCCCACCCCTATTTGGGTCATTCATGAATATTTAATTCACAAGAATCCAGCACAGTCATCATTCACTATTTAATTGTGAATTACTAGCTCAATTGTAATTCAGTCGCGAAGCTCCAGTCAGTCATGACAAACTTGCTTACTCAGGGATCACATTTTTAGTCGTAGCTAGGTTTAATCATGGTACCCAAGCTTAGTCACGACAGACAATCTTTAATCACAGTTCAATTTACAAGTTAAGATTTACTGGTTTTCCTTATCTTCTTCAAGTTAAAATTAAGTTAGTTGATTCATTCGAGCATAGAAGGTGTCGTTATTAGGTTTCTTGAATATAGTCGAGGCCTCCGAGTAAAGTGCAAGGGATTGCAACCAAGATAACTTTGGGATACAATCTAGCTCAGGTAGAACCATTGTCTCTCTACAAATTTGCACTCTTTGGTAGAAACGAATGACACCTCTCTATTGTTCTTAAATCCCAAAAGTCACAGGGTTTAATTTTGCAAAAAATATGGTAGCATAATTGCGCTATAAAACGGTTTTCTCAAATATAAATCATTCAAGAGATAAAGGTGATTTTCCTAAAGGAGAATACTGAATCTCAAAATGATGTTTCTTAGTTGAATCAAGCGATCTCCCTCGATGGAGAGTGTAAATCCAAAAAAGCCTTAGTTTCTGAAACTCACAATTTTTCTCTTCTCAAGGAAGAAAGTCTAATTCAAGAACTATGTGCATAAAGAGAAGAAAGAAAGAGAGACATTGAGAAAATGGTCACAACAATTTCTCCTTTGTTAGAGAAAACTCCTTGTAATCCACGTAGTAACCTTTTTCTTCTTCCTCTTTTTTTTCTCAAAGAAAACCTTAATGCAGCCACCAAAATATCATAACTCAAAAATATCATAGGTTTGCTTGTTCATGTGGTATTTATAGAGGGAAAGGGAATTAGAGTTTAGAGGTAACCCTTGATAATGTGAGAGACAGGGGAGTGTAGCAACCCTAGCCCACTCCCACATGTCACCTCCTAAATAGGGAAGTGGGAGTGGCTAGGTCGCTGCTCTTCTCTTTCTCATATATTCACTATTTTTTTAAAATTTTCCAATAGTGTAGCCCCTCACCATTGTTGTCATTTCTATACTGTGTTTCACCATTTACTCAGGATCCTCTCATGCACTAGACATCTTACAAATGTCTTTCAAGCACATGTAGTGTGACACATAATTCAAAAAAATCAAATTTGGACAAGTGATTTAAAATTTTTTAAAGTACATATCGCACTGCACGCTTGCAATACATTTGTAAGAATTTAAAAGAGAAGATCTTGAATACTCACTGTCAGCACCCAAATTTTAACTCAGCAAAACAAGCAGATCCCAAGGCTTCGAGTAGCAGTTCAAACTCTAAACAACCCTACAACCAGCTTCAGACACCCACAAACCCAAGGTCACCCTTCTGCAATACCCAACTACTCATTCATAAACTTAGAAACTTGGACACCCTCACTAGGACCTTCCACTACCCACTTCCGAAAAAATCGCAGCATTGTGGAAAGTGAGGAGTACACACAGCTTAACAACCAGGAAACCCCACAAAACAAACCAAATAAACATTCTTGTGAAGAGCATAAAAGCCAATTTAGCTGTCTACCCCCTCCGTAACCCATCGCAGTGCTTGTAGAAAGCTATGATCGCACCTAACTCTAAAACCCAAAATTAGAAGTATGATATAACTAAACCAATACACCCAACAACTCAAGGGCTTCAACTTCCGTGAAAGGCTCGGAAACCAATTCACCCATCTCCTTCCTCTAATTTGAGATTGTGCGTTTCCCAAGAATTGAACACCCTTAAGGTGCGACATCCTAGAAACCTCAAAACACATTTTCAACCACACAATTACAATTGAAAGGTCTGAAAACTCTAAAAACCACTATAAGATCATTGCAACCGGAGGTCCACAACTTGCAAATCGAAACCTAGCGGTGCACAACAAGGGGACAAAAGAGTAAGTTGATAATGCATCAATGATGCGTAAACGCATCAATGACAGTATAACATTTCATGCATGTCTTTTGTCATCAATGACATGTCATACAAGTCATTTGCCATCAATGACACATGCCATATGGCACCCTCCCATTTTGCCACAAGTTCCTATACATTTGACTACTGAAAATGCTCCCATTGGTTCACATGTGTGCACATTAACCCATCTACCAAACGCCACCATGTGTCACCCCCTATTGGAGATTTCCCAAAAAAACTTGGAAAGTGACCAAAATGGCACAGCCACTTGTCACAAGGAGAATAGTCAATCTCCTCATGCCCTCAGATCATGACAAGTGTCACACATCCACTTTTCCAATCCTCACCTATTGTGGTCCCTTTGTGGACCCCATTTTTGCTATAAAAAGACCCACCCCCTCCAAACAAAGAGAGGGCGGGGGGAACGGTTGTTGGACATACCCACCTAAAGCACACTATTCATCTTGTTCCTCATTGCTCCACTTGCACCATCGTTACCCACAAACCCAACTCAACTTAGCCCTCACACCTACTTCCCATAGCCACCACGTCGGACTTTTCTCCAGCTATTGGTGCATCCTTGCTGTTCTCCCAGAGCTTTCCAGAGTTCGCACAAATCCATCCACGAGCTACATTGCAGAGGTAACAGTCTGCACAATTATTTTTATTACTGTTTCAATATTATTTTATTTTATATAGCTTCGCGGTTCGGTAATCTCTTGGGTAGTGATTTAACTAACCCACTAGCATGAAATTTGGGACTATTATTCAGCTCTTTGCAAGTCATTAATGGCGGGTTGAATCTAAACAACTGTCCATCCAAAGGATGGATAAATATCTGTTTGGGACAACCGTCCGTCTGGCCATAAGGATCTCAGACAGGATCGGCACTAGCTCCAGACTCTGATGAGTATTCAAGAAGGGGTGAGTAAGTGCTCGGACCGCAGGCCCTCCCGAAAATGCAGGACGGACAGATGTTTGTCTTCAGACAACTGTCTGTCCATAGCACAGATATCTGTCCGTCCAAGAATAAATACCTTGCATGGATTTGGACAGATCCTGGACAACCCCTTGGTCTGCCAAGACCCATCTAGTGAAAGGTTCAAAGAGGCTTGACTCCCAAAATCATAGCCTGAGCACGTGACTGACAGATGCTCCGATGAGAGCAACTATCCGTCCAGACCCATCTTTTCGTCTGGTGATGGACCTAAAGGGGAACATCTGGTACAGCTTCGGTGCCATCAAGATATGTCTAAAAATGAGTTCCCGGGGTTTTTAAGCACAGATCATCCTTAGAAGTGTAGGACAAACAGATACCATGACCTAAAGAACTGTCCGTATGGGCACCTTCAATTGTCTGTCGGTACAACTGTTCGTCCAGTGCATAAGTTGAGCAGGACGAACGGATGCCCTAACTTGGGCAGTTGTCCATCTAAGCACCCTCATATGTCCATCGAGACAACCATCCGTCCAATGCATAAGTTGAACAGTAGAAGATGGACAAATGCCCTAACTTGGACGGGGAGGAGAGGAAGGAGTGTGTGACGAGAGTGGGTTTTACTCCATAAAGGTAATAACTAATAAGGGTCTTTTTTGTAATTATTGATAGTTGAGGGGGACTCTGTATGTTATCAAATAATCTAAGGGGAGTTTGTATATTTGTCAAACCTGGAGTCATTTCCTGGGCAAACAAACGAATGGGATATGATGTTGAGGACACAGGAGACACGGAAATAGACAAATTTTAAGACAGAAAATTTGCTTCCTAATCCATTATATTTTTTCATTAAAAAAAAAATACATTTTCTAACTTTTCCTTACAAAAAAGTAGGACTAAGATTATGTGCAAACGAATCTTGTGAGAACTGTGCAAATGGCACCAGAGGGGCTGACGCATCAGTACCAAAAAG
>JAOXJP010256170.1:0-20156 GCA_025762735.1 Platanus orientalis | reverse complement strand
CTTATCACTTTAGGTGTTGACATGTTTGCCCATTGACACCTAGTAGACCAAGCGTTCGTTAAGGGAGGTGGACAAAATCCTCGCATTCCGGAGTCCAACCAGGTTAATTAGAGTTGAGATCAAATCCTAGTTTCTCAAAACTCACCCCAAACCCCATTTATTACAATTCCTATATAAAACTTTATTCAATTGACTTTATGTAGTTTCTATATTCATTTACTTTGAATTCGTTAGGGATAACAAGGGGACTCCTCAATTGTTATGGGTTATGCAAGTGTAGGTCTAGGTGTAGGACTTTTGTTTCTACTCCTTGTAAGTTTATGGTCTTATCAAGTACTTGAAACAAATAAAGAACCAAGAAGCCAAAGAGAAATTCTTTAAACGAAATGGTGGTTATTGCAACAATAAGTCTCTTCAGACGAATGTAATATTGAAAGAACCAAAATTTTTAGTGCTGAAGAGTTGGAAAAGGCCACTGACCACTATAATAAGAATAGAATTCTTGGTCCAGGGGGCCAAGGTACAATATACTAGATGAAAAAATTGTAGCAATTAAGAAGTCCAAAATAGTGAATGAAGGCCAAATCAAACAGTTCATTAATGAAGTTGTCATACTTTCTGATATCAATCACAAGAATGTGGTCAAATTGTTGGGTTGTTGTTTGGAGACAGAAGTTCTTCTACTTGTCTATGAATACATCTCTAATAGAACCGTTTTCCATCACATCCATGACCAAAGTGAAGAATTAGTATGTTCATGGGACAGTCGGTTAAGAATTGCTATAGAACTTGCAGGTGCACTTGCCTACTTGCATTCAGTAGCTTCCATACCAATCTATCATAGAGATATCAAATCTACCAACATGCTATTAGACAGTAAATATACAGTTAAAGTATCAGACTTTGGGATTTCAAGATCCATTCCAAACGATAAAACTCACTTAACCACATTAGTTCAAGGGACCTTTGGGTACTGGGATTCAGAGTATTTCCAATCAAGTCAATTCACAGATAAGAGTGATGTTTATAGTTTTGGAGTAGTTCTTGTGGAGCTTCTAACAAGTGAAAAGCCGATTTCATCCACTAAATTAGAAGAAAAAGTGAATTTAGCCACATATTTTATTTCTTTTGTAAGGGAAAACCGTCTATTTGATATCCTTGACACTCAAGTTATCAAAAAGGGTAGAGAAGAAGAGCTCGAGATTGTTGCTAAATTTGCAAAGAGATGTTTGAATTTGAATGGAAGAAAAAGGCCCACAATGAAGGAAGTTGCATTAGACCTTGAGGGATTGAGGATGTCTCAAGATCATTTGCATGTTCAACAATATTATGAAGAACAGTGTATCATAGGTGACCCACCACCAATCTGGGATGTTGGTTCAATTTCTACCGAGTCTCCAAGTTTGGAGAACAGTGACACATTGTCAGTAGACATGAATCAACTCTTGTTTAATGAGTCTACGTCCTTTATGGTGAATACCAAATAGTGCTCCCCCCCCCCCACACACACACCCCAATAGTTAGCACGCAACACCACATAAACAAGGGTATTTTGCCAATATATATAAGCATATTCTAAAATAAGTGTATTGACTAAAATATCTTTGCTAGAGATGTTTCATGTACTGATTACCAAATAGATTTCTTAATTTGTGACATGTATGGTAAAGGATCCGATTTTGTTTTTATCCCATCATCTTACTCATCTGGGTATTGGTATGTATTTCATTACAAGTCGTTCATGTGTCTGTTTCACTTTTATGTTGTATTGTTTGTAGAGCCCCAAAATGTCGTAGGTTTATCATATAACCTGTAATGCCTTGTAAACTTTTTTTGTACCATTCATGATCTCGTGGATGAATTTATATATATAGCTTACATAGACATGGAGTTTGGTATTAATATACAAGAATGATAGTTTCTGCACACATTAGCATGACAGGTAACTTGCATACAATGGAAAACATACTTAAACCCATACTTAAAACATTTTTTTTTTATCAATATTGTTTTATTGTTTTGCAATTTAGTATGTGGCCTTGAGGAAGACCACATCCTAGGCATAGATGACATCAAACCACACCTAGCAAAGAGATGAACAAGTTTATTCCCAACTCGATTAGTTGACAAAAAGATAACCATTGATTTAAGTGTTGGGTTTATATTCTATAATATGCATTATTATCTAAACAAAAGTATTTATTTCATATAAATAAAATATTTAAAAAGAAATAAAAGAATCACTTATTTGGCCGTACAAATTGACAATTAAACAGTACCGAATTGATCAAGGCTAGTATTTGACACTATGTTCTTAAGACAGATTTCGCCCCTTGCATTGGTGCTTACAAACTCTTCGGGCGTTTGCCTCCTAGGATACAATGATCTATACACACAGAAGAAGCACTGCAATCTGTGTGACTGACAAATCAAACTTGTGCTGTACTCTCTCTCTTAGAACACGAACACACTATCATGCTCTCTATATGCCTAATTTGGACATCCTCTATGATGCCTAAGGAATATTATGAATTTTTGAATTCAGAATTTTGTAATTGAAAAATCAAGTTAATAAAATGGAGGGAAGTTTGTTTATAGACTTGTTCATGTCTGTTTGAAATAGGCATAGGGACACAACTTTCGTGTTCGAAGATAAATGAATGCAAAAAGTTGCAATTTAATAGCCACCTACACATCCGTTGGAACAAACATGTGTGAAAGGGGATGATTTAAGAAACACCTACATATCCGTACAGAATAGACATGTGTCAATAGGTGTGATTTAATAGCCACATGTGTGTCTATTCATTTATAACAGTCACTAGGGGCATAATGGTAAAATCTATACCAATGGACACATCCTTACAAGGGAAAAACTGTAAAGGCATTTCCCTACAGGGTATAATTGAATCTAGGAGAGTGCAAAAAGAAAAAAAAATAAAAAATACTATTTTATTTTTTTTCTTATTGACCTAACCCAACCCGATCCGGCTGAGTTTAGTTTGGCGCATGTGTGTGTGTGTGTTTAAATATAGGTCTGGTCCATGTTGGCTAGGTCCTCGCCCATCCACAAAACAACGGTGCCCCTTGGGGCTCAAACTTATGTTCAACATTAGTGTATATGAACACACAAAGTTTTATGGTCTAGTCTATGTGGGACTATTCAAATTTCACACACTTCTACTAGTTTTACTAGTGATCAACTAGGCGCTTTTGGAGACAAATTTTCATTCACCCATTAATGGTTTTGAGCATCCAACTATACAACGTTGTTCTCCTCATTGAGGTGAACATAAACCAATGTGGACCTGCCTCAAACAACTTGTGGGTCCCACTTTTATTTTGGCTCAAACATGCTCACCCACTCAGATTTTCAATCTGGGCACATAAAATTTGGGTGTTTTAAAACCATTTTCCAACAATCCTCCAAATGAATGAAAATTGGTTTACTAAAATACAAATGAAAATGCATATGTAGACACTAAAAGAGAGTACTTTTGGAAAGTCACTGCATTAGGATAGGTAGCTTGTGGCTTTGAACTTTCCTTTGTAAAAGACTATCAGATTTACTAGCTAACTAGTGAACCTGATGTCTTGAACTGTTTATTCGTTTGTATAAACTAAGATAATAGAATTCACACAACTCCTTTTCGGACACAATTTGATTATCATGATTTTGTTCATTTTGACATTGAATACCGCCTAGTCTTATGAGTATTTTAGAGAATTTAGCTTTATAATTCTCATTTGAAGCGCCCCCTTCACACTCACATAGGTATTTCTTATTAAGAGTATCCTCTTATACTCCACTTGGATTTCCATTGTATAAGAATTATTAAAAGCATAGCTTATCCTAATCTTCATTGTAGGTATCACCATTTTATCATAGGAGTGGGTAGGAGAAGTTTTATCTATAGTGATTGTAGTAATACTATCAAGTCACACACAATTCGCTTGTCCCTTTGAACCTAGATCTTGAAATCTCTAGTCAGATAAGTTGGGTTGACATTATGATGACTTATCAGACAATGGTTTTAAACCTATTCCCCTCGATGAGTAGTTTACTTGATCTCTTCTCAACCTTTATTTTAACGGATCCGCAATATCATCTTCTTTATGAAAATATTTCCAGTTAAGAATTGTATTGTCAATCCCATAAATAAAACAAATGAGTTGTAATGTAATATGTCAAAGTCTGATAAAGAGTCCCACACCCACAAGGAAGAAGACAATGAAGGACTGAAGACCTACAGACCAAGGCAGTGACAAGTTAAAGGATGTGAGGAACAAGACCAAGAATCAAGAAGAAGACTCTGACAAAGATGCAAAAGACAAGAAATGGAAAAGACAAAAATTCAAGTGATGCTAATGACCAAGGATAGTCTAGGGACATGCCCACACCATGCACTATAACATCAAACTTATAGAAATCATCAAAAGAGAAGTGTGAGGCTATAGAGTGGACCTTAGGACACTTGTTGTTAGTTCGAAAACATTGGAAAAATGAACCAACTCAAGACAAGAAAAATTCAGAAAATTGGTCCCCTGATCAATAACAAGATTAGTGATCGATCATGGCCTTATTGATCATCAATCTCATGATAGATCAAGAACAGGATTTCAGACTAAATTAAAAACTCCCGAGAGTTGTGATCCCACAGCCTGACTAATCACACATTCATGATCGATCACAAAAAAAAGCGTGATCAATCACGCTCGCGAATCTTAGAAAAATCTCTCTTATTTTTAAAGATTCCAATATGAGAATTCTCACCACTTGTTCGTTAGAAAAGTTCTAATCCTGTGGACTAAGATTAGGCTTAGTTCTATAAAATGGTAATAATACCCTAGGTTCATTGAGAGACATGTATGCAAAAAGAAAATCATTGTCTAAAAAGTGTGGCTAGTTTGAAAGCCATAAAGCCTAGATTTTGATTGTGTGTGTGGGCTTTGATTTTCACACAATGGGTAAATCCCTTTTGAAAAGAGACTTGCCTACTGCAGGAAAATCTCATAATGTGTTAGAGTCGCTACCATCCTTTTTATCGATGTGAATGGACATCGATTTCAAAATGGTTTGAGAGGTATGACTCTATGTTGAACTAGTCAACTCTTAGAGACTCCTAGGTAAGTGGTTTGGTTATGAGTTGGGGAGGGTGTTAGTCACCCCACCTCATCTGCTTTCGCAGTTACTTACTCTAAACCCATTACAGTTTAATGATCAACTTGATTTATCAATTTATTCATCTCACTCATTTATTTTTATCTCATTTTATTGAGATTAAGCAGGGAATCTACATGCCATTTGGTCGAAATTTCGATAACATAACAGTTGTAATATGGACCCCTGGGGATGCATAGTGATCCCCATGTCACTTTCTTTAATAACCTAATAATCCACATGTCAAGAAAACACTTCAAATATTTTTTATACATCCACAACATCATCGTTGTCCACTTGACAACTCCGTATCCATCTTCATTATATTCACATCATCACCATCACAAATATACATAAACTAAAATAAATCATTATATACGAAATGTCCCAAAATCATAATAAGACATGAATGGAAAATTAAATAGCCACCATAATGAGAATTTGAGACTTGGACTTGTAAAACTAAAAGCAATTTGGCTCTGCAACAATGATCGAGATCGAGGCGGTTTCGAATTTTGGATATCTCCTACTAGCATAGTCGCGCCATCACAATGCATCCATGGCTTTTAGATGTCCCTTGCATATAGAATGGTTTGAAATTAGTCCAATCATCTATTTTAGATTAAAAAAATCAATGGAATTAGGTTAGGGAACATACCTTTTAACTATTTCTCACGCAACTAAGAAGACGTGAAGGTTAGTCTTACAAATGCGTACTTTTCATAAGAATGAATCATTAAGCATATATTGAAAGTCACAACATTTTTAAATCAATACATGACATCATCGGAATTGAGAAACATGTATCCAAATCAATTTTAAGATAGCACACTAATACATGAGATCCGCTTATAAGCAAGCAAAAAGAATGAAATCAAACATGTACTTGGTTTTTATAGAACTTCTAATAAATGATGAAAAAAAAAACATAAGAAAACTGATTAAGATAATTTATGTGTGGACTTATTAACATCAAAGCTCATGGATATGTCTAAATGATTTAAATGAATTCTTAAAAATGATCACATCTAATGGATGGTAACCTTAGCTAATTTGCATGTGTAAGTGTGCATGTGCTAAAAAAAATGAATTTTATAATTCTTTAAGCCATCTATTTACATGTTGTTTAAATAAAGAAAATAAATACTAACAAGAAGAAAAGAAAAAAAATTGGAAAGGTGTACCTTAAGCCACTTCTTTGTACCCAAGTACAACATAAAGAGTTAGTTCACAAAATATTAAAAAAAATAAATAAAATAAAATATCCTAATATGGAACAAATTCTAACGATGAAAATGGATGAATACAAGTGGCACGGAAGATTCGTAAAGGGGAAGAATGATACAAAATTAACACTCAATGCACATATAAACATTCATGATGGTTTGACAATAATATTCTGTAAGCCTTACAAGATTATTGAAGAAATACATTTTATTATAACCTTGTCACTGTGACTTCCGGATGATTGCAGTACCATGACCAAGTATGATGTCCTAAATCAATGTCCCTACAACGTATAAGGAGGGACCTAATGGGGTGGCGTCCCTTGTAGATCATTAAACTGGGTTGCAGACGAATATGGAAGTAACAACACAAACCTCCGACCCATTGTCCTCAACTTAAAATCATGTGAATTTGTGTCCTTCATTATCAGGATGCAGCACTTCCCCTTTGAACACCTAAGCTTTGCCTCAATTGCATAGTAGATCATCTTCTACTAAAAGCCAAGAGTTGGGCCCCCTCATGATGCATTTTTATGCATTTTAGAGAAGGAAAAATAATGATAATAGAACCCAGTGACATAAACATAAGCGAAGGAAACAAAGGAGAAAATACAATTATGCCATGGTTATCATTTTAACTAAAGAAAATTATTGAGATTCATACAAGCAAGACTCACCCAGATTTCACATGCAATAAAAATAAAGTAATGATAAAAGCAAAAACAAACAAGAAATATATAATGGCACCCTAAAAAAAATGCATAACCAAAATAGACAATAAAAATAAAAAGGAAGGGAAGACGGAACCTTTTTTTTTTTAATGTTGCACAAGTTAATGGTAGTTTCCCAGCTTAGACAACATTCTCTTTAAAGATATGGCATTCTAAACTCTCAAGAGAAGGGGCGGTATTTGTCGAGATATATGGAGAGAGAGAGAGAGGGATGGACCATAGGCTGTGTGGTAGTGAGAGAAAGGGAAAGAGGGCTGGTCGGTTTGTAGAGAGAGAATGAGAACAGGGGGTTTGTAGAGAGAGGAAATGAGGACAGAGAGAATCATGCCTAAGGGGTTTCTGCATAGAGAGGGAGATAGGGGTTTGCGGGAGTGGGAAGAGAATTAGATAGGGAGAGAAAGAGAGAGAGAGGGTGTTGTGAGGGAGCTAACGGATGGGAGAGAGAGAGAGGGTGCTATGAGAGAGGGGGTGCTGATCATGAAAAGGGGAGAGATAAAGAGAGAAGGGGGTTGGGCGTGAGTGCAAGGGAGAAATTAGAGAGAGAAGGGGGGCTGGGCTTATTGGGAGAGAAAAAAAGAGAGAAGGGGGTTGGGCGTGTTGAGAGAGAAAAAAGAAGGGGAAGGGGGTACTGTGCAGAAAGCGTGAGGGAAAGAGAGAAAAATAGAGAAAGAGAGAGAAAAAGAGGGAGGCGGGGTTGTTGGCTGGAGCGCCGGCATGCATAGGGCACCATATGGGTTTACGTGAGAGAGAGAGATGGGCGTGAGGGGGATTTTGGCTTCAGAGAGAGATAGACGTGGGGGGTATAGAGAGAGCTGGAGGAGAGGAGGTGCCAGCGGGAGAGAGATGGTGAAAGAGAGAGTGCCGGCAGCACCTGCGCTCCCCTTCCCACTTGCGCTGCTTCTTCTTTTTCTTCTTCTTCTTCCCCTTCATTCTTCTTCCTTCTTCTTTTCTCCTCCCTGTGCGTCCCCAACCAGCGAGAGAGAGGGTTGGGAGAGAGAGAACCAGAACCTCTCCCCCACCCCTCTTTCTTCCTCCTTCTTCCCTTTCTTTCTTTCGTCTTTCTTCTTTTTCTTTTCTTTTTTCTTTCTTCTTCTCTGCGTAGCTCCCCCCCAACAAGAGAGTTCAAAGAGAGAGACAGCCCCCCCCGGTTCACGCTTTCCCCCTTTCTTTTTATATTTCTTTTATTTTATTTTTTTAGTTTTAGATTTTTTGTTATTTTATTATTTTGTTGTAAGTGGTTGACATCTTACAAATGCATGTGTGATGTGGTGGAACAAGAGGCACCTTACCATGCGACATGCCATGTTGAAGGACAGAAGGGAGGTGACACCTTGCAACGCCACATACCACGTGGTGGGACAAGAAGGGTATTTTGGGAAATCTTTACAGATTCGGCTCGGGTCCACTTTTTAGCGTACCAACCTCCGATGGATGCGAACTTATAGTGTTTTTTAAGGTTCTTGGGCATTTCGAACGCACTAGCATAGTCAAAATTGTATTCCGACATACGTAGGATGATGAATAGTGATGACACGATAATCGAAAAAATGTTCAGTTGCATTTTAGAGGGGCAAAATAGTTAAATCTTAATTGGGTTAATTCACATAAAATGCAACCCTAGATTTCCTTGAAATGTTGGTTCAATTGGTTCACTCGTCCGATACTTGATCATGAAATTATATGCAAACTCGTATCCCAAAAAAAATCCTATATTTCGGTTATGGTGATGATTAGGAGCTAGTGGGGTCCCCCGTGGAAATTCTGCAAAAGACAGACTTTTGAGGGTTGAAGGATTTGGGATGCAAGGGAATTAGCTAGCTGTCTTTTGGGTGCTAGGGGCACCTTAAAGGCTCAACGAGTGTTAAAACTCAATTGTACGGGAGGTACGGAACTACGAGAACATGGGTGGATTTGTTCGATCGGAATTGGCTAGATTATGAGGAAAGGCTAGGGATTGCTCTGCCCGTCTGTTGACCTAAAGAGAAGTGCTAAAAATTGGGTGCCACGCCAAAATTTGGTACTTACACCTTTACTTCAACTTTCTCCCTCGTTCACCTTGTGGTTCTTCTTCTCTCCTTGTTGTTCTTCTCCTCTCCTTATTGTGCATGCAGGTATTTATAAACTCTCAAAACGAGTTTGGAGAATAGTTCTCATTTGAGTAGAACTCTATCTCCCCCGTATCATTTCTATTGAAATGGGATTCTTCAAATCTTATCTCAACTATTTGGGTGATTCTTCTATGCGAGAATTCACCTTCCTTCGTCTTCTAGATAGTTGTGGGACTCACAGAGTCGTGGTTATCCAAAACAACCTTCCTGTGAAGAGATAAAATCGATTTTCAGTTTCTGGTTTCTATATTGCGCGAGTCCATTCACGCACACTTTTTGGTCGAGAGTATATTACTAAACTCCTTTGACCAATGGCGAAAGAGGATCCAAATATTATTTGCCATTCAATTTGGGGCAAATGAGAAATCTATTTCTCATTTGCGCACACTTTTTGGGTGTCAATAGCGCTAATGTGCCTGCCCCCTTATAGGGTACAGAGAGGAGCGTTAGATAAGAGGAGTGGATACAATCCTCTCTCACCTTTTTAGGGGTGATTTTCACTTTTCGACCTCATGTATCCGCCCTACATATGGAAGGACGTTAGGCATTCATTAAGCGGGGCACCAAATCTCGAGGGCATATTTAATATGCAATGAAAACCGGTGCAAATTTGGTGTGCCCCCTTTCACCTAACATCTGCCCATTTGCAGGGTGGACACATGGTGTCGAAAAAGTGATTTACACTTTTGGTGGGGTAATTTTCATGTTTCGATGCCATGTGTCTGCCCCTACATATAGGCGAGCATTTGTTAAGGTGGCACACCAAATCCCAGGGGGAATGAAGATTGAAGGATGAGACTGAAACTCTTTTCTCTAAAAAAAAAATTGTAAGGATGAGACTGAAACTCTTTTCTCTAAAAAAAAAATTGACACATGATATGCTTTTGAACCAGTGACCTATATTTAGGTACCTACTTTTTGAAGGGGTTGGGATTATGTGCAAATGAAGTTCGCACAAACAGGTGCAAATGGCACCAGGGGCTGACGCATCAGCACTTTTTGGCACTGATGTTTCCACACCTTGGCACCATTTGCACCTATTTTTTCCACTTTTGAAGACAACTCATTATACTCCTTAGTTAAAAACACAGCTTTTTGTACTCTCTTATTAGTAGAGGTGAACATGGACCGGGCCAGGCCATGGTAGGTCTGGATCCAAGCTTGTTATCTTCCTTTTAAGGTTCGATCTAGACCCAAAAAGTTTCAAATATTTATGCCCAAGCACGACCCTAATTACTTTGTCAGGCCTTGGGCTAGCTCATATTTTATCATCTAAAGAAAAAAAAAACTTTCTTCTAATAAGTATTGAACTCAAAACTATACCAACTAAGCTACGGATTTAAGTTTGTTAATTTCATGTGTGTGTGTGTGTGGCCGGGCCTTAGGCTGGGTTGACGTGAGCCCGAGTCCGGCCCTAATAAAAGTTCAAGCCTTCAACTCGACCCTGGCCTTTGTTGGGCAAAGTTTTATTGGGCCAGGTTCTAGCCAGCCCAAGCCATGCTCACCCTTACTTATTAGGCGCGCAGCTCTTTGTACACTTTACCAAAAAACAAAACCCTAACAAATGAGTACTTTTTATGTTCTTAACCCTTTGTTCCATGTGTCAACATGTGATTTTCATTGTGTTGGTGAGCCAAGCCAAGCCTGAGACAAGCTCAGTTCTTAAGCTCGTTACAAGCCTGAGCTTGATCATTGTGTGACAAGCCTAAGCTGAGCCACATCACAACTCGTTGACACCCCTACCTACAACTGATGGATTATCTTTCTTATTTGAATTGGTGAGTCTTGGGGGTTGTTTAGTTCAGATAATCAAACTATTGATTTTGATTCTAGATTCTCATAATCATATTTTGGAATGAGATTGTGAGAATCTAGAATCCCATTTTGTTACCTATTTTTGGAAGTTGATTTTATTTAGTAATTTAACTATTAAATTCCATGAATACTGTGGGTGTTTTGTTGTAAGCCTTGTAGGTGAAAAAGAGAAAAAGTGTATTCAAGTAAATTCTTTTTGTTTTTATTTGACCTATCACAATGCACAATCAGCAGAATCACTGAATCAGTCTGAAGAGTGATTCTTATTTTGCCTTGATTCTGATTCTAATTATGTAACAATGGATTCTAGAATCCAAACCAAACATTTCTACTATAGCCTAGAATCAATTATGGCTCAAAATCAGATTCTAGAATCCGAACCAAATAGTCCTTTGGTGTATTTTGCATAATACCTTTTAAAATGTCTTTTCATAGTCTGACACACAGGAAGTCGCCACAGTGGATCCATGTTCCCTTACAACTTGCTATTTGCTTGTGGACTTTTTCTTTTTTCTTCTCCATTTGTTTGCTCGTAAAACTTTGATAGGGGGTAAAACAAAACGGAGGTAAAACAAACTTTTACCTCCGTTGTGTTTTCAAGTGTTTGTTTGAACTCGTAAAAAATGCCCTAAAGTAACTTTGAAAAGTTTTTGAACGTTTGTTTCAATTGAAATTTTACCGGGGAAAATATTTTAAAAAATAATTAAAAATTAGAAATAATTCTTTTCATCCACATATTTACGTATTTGGCCACTCAAAACAAAACAAAAAAAGTTTATATATATATATTGGTATGTGCTTTGATTTCACCTTAATTTCAGTGCTAGTTAGATAATAAGCAAAGATAATTCCAGAAGACAATAAAAAGATTTGAAATTAGCCATGGAATTCGAGCAGACCATTAAGCGTGGACCGATTAGGAGAGAGACCAACTACAGGGTCATCCATACAAAACTTTGTGCACAATAGTTAACCATTTCTGGACAATACCTCCATTATCTTCATGTGCTTGTGAACACAGATCTTAAAAACTCAACCAAGATGAACTCATTTGGATTTCATCATTTATTCATTCGTATTAGGTATGGTAGCAATTTAAGATTTGATTTTTTTTTTTTTTTTTTTTGGTTAAAAAGAGTTAATTGGGCACCATAAATCAAAAAAATAAATATGCAGTATCTATCAACTACCCTCATAAAAGTGATTAAAAAATTATAAGGTTTAGGAGAGAGATCGTACATGGTTTACAGGGTCAGGGATTGTCATAGCTAAGTTCAATTTTCATTCCCTAAGCCAATCTATCAATCTTGTTCCAAGTTGAGAAAAAAAAAAAAAAAACGAAATCTGAGACTGGTTCTTACAAAAAGGAATCAAGAGGTGACAACAGAAAAAAAAAAAATATATATATATATATATATGTGAGAGAGAGAGAGAGAGAGAGAGAGAGAGAGATTGGTTCTTCAACATGCAGAGAGGGAAGAAAGGGGAAAAAAGGAGATGAAATGGAGGGAGGGAGGAACCCTGCTATGGTACATTCCAAGATGCAAAACCAAAAACAAAACAAAAAAAAAGATATTGGTTCTTCTACACATAGAGGAATGAAGGGAGGGAAGAAAGGGAAAAAAGAGATGAAATAGGGGAAAGAGAAGAAAGAGAGAAAAAGCTATATGTTGGGTACAGTGATATTCGATCACTGGTAGGAGATGCGAGGAAAAAGATGGACTTCGAGAATGAAGGTGCTTTTTGGCTCATCATTTTTTAGCGTAAGCAACTTATGCCCGATTTGGGGGTAATTATTTTACTCCCTTTGGGCTTTAAAAGGTGGGCCCCACTTACAAAGTTTTATCTATTATATTTTTTTTCTGGTTCAAACAAACATTAGAAAACAAAGTTTTCAATAAAAAAAAAACTTTGTTTTACGTCCATTTAATTTACCTCCAATCAAACAGAGCCTTAGTAACAAAACACAGACAAACTTGCACGTCTTTATAGATTTGACAATTCATAACACTTATACCAACATGACGACTTGTTGCATTCCGTCACCCTTTCTTGGATGGGCAATCAAATGTGATCCAAACAAGTCCTCTGACTTTCCACAAGCCATACATAAATGCACACACATACACTAAATGCCATACACACATGCACTATGGGACAAACCCTCGATCGTAAAAAGAAGCTATCACTCATCCCTAACATTTAACCATCTTAGGCTCAAGGCATGCATCAACAGCTTCACCAACAGTAAGGAAGACCCTTCCTCCAATTTCATCCACAAAGTGCGCTAACTTTAACTTGTGAATCACTTGCCAACAAGGGTTGGCTATGGCTAACTGCAGAACAGACAGGGTGTGACGTTGTGTTAAAGTTATTACAGAAACAAATGTCAGCTAACGTAATCATAATACGGCCACGGGCCACCACCTTACCTCTGTAGCATGAGAATCCAACTTCTTATGCAATTCTTTTAACGCAAGGATTCCTGAAGTGTCAATGTTCATCAAGTCTGTCACCAGAATCAAACCCACCAATCAGAAAGACATATCTAAGTTAAGATCACAAAAGTGGAAAATATACTCCCAATCAAAACCAAAAAAAAAAAGTGGAAAATCTACTAAAATGGTATCGGTTATAGATGATAGAACATACTGGACAAGTCAAGAATTACTACTTGAATCCTCCCTTTTGTTCCCTTTTCTTCTTCTTCAACTGTTAGCCACCTCAGTATCCTATAACAAACAACATATTGTTCAAGAACTCTCTCTCTCTCTCTCTCTCAAAAGGGTGGCAATGAGTTGAGTTAGCTTGGCTCAGCTTGTCATGAGTCAAGCTTGAGCCTCATTTTTAAGTTCACTGAGCTGAGCCTGAGCTGAGTAAAAACTCAGCTCAGTAAAAACTCAGCTAGGTAAAAATTCAGTTTATTAATTTTTTAATATATATATGTTGGACCATTTTTTTCTGGCTGACGAGCCAAGTTGAATCCAAGCCGAGCCTGTTTCCATGAGCCTGAGCTTTGCCTTCATGTGGCCAGTCCAAGCCGAGCTGGGTAAAGCTCAGCTCATTGCCACCACTCTCTCTCTCTCTCTCTCTCTCTCTCTATCTCTCTCTCTCTCATATATATATATATATAAAAAAACAAATTCACTTATACCTTTCTCTTGTGAAATTGGCATTGGCAAAACAAAGAAAGGGTGAGTGAATGCGGATTATTAAGATGCCTGGAGTCTTAACAGCAGCAGGATATTGATTAATGCTGCAGAAAACATCACTCCCAGATAGCCTTCCAAGGACTTCCGTGTCTGGTCGAATTGCATTCAATATGATCTTTGCAAAGGAAATAGTCACCTGCGATGTCCCAAACCTTGATCAGAGTCATCATCCCAAGTTAAGATTGATTATTTTGCATTAATATTTCAAGTGTGCACGCCTTCATTTTTCTATTCTAAGGAAGAAAATTAAGCTGTGGATTTCAATACAATTTAATTATAATTTAAACAGTGATTTCCATATGCCATCTTCCTATTAGAAAGAAAAATAGATTGTTAGGTATAACATGAGAGAGCAGCAGGCACTGTACCAGACAAACCCTTTTCCCCATCAGCTGCAATATTGTAAGAATATAAGTTTAGCACACACTTATGGCATTAGATATATATACTTGGGATCATCTCCAGCCCAGATGTGTCTAGCGTCAATCAAGCAACAGTTTTGAACTAACATGTGGTGAAAAAAAATGAATTGCATCCCTAAACTCATGATAAAAAAAACATCTATCTTTTTATTTTTTTCACCACTTGTCAGCGCAAAATTGATGCTTATTAATGCTGGACATCCGGGCTGCGGATCCTTCACTGCAAAAGCAGCATTAGGTTCATCGGGTTTAACATACTTATTGCCATTCACGAGGGCCATATTAGTTTTTTTTTTTAAATATTTAACAGACATGTCTAATGCCTTACATTACGTGTTAGATAAGGCTTTTTTTTTTCAATGACCATCCATAATCAACATGTAGTTTACGACATAACTAGGTGTCATTCAAGGGGAGATAGTCCAATTATTGTGCTGTCGATGTTTGGTATTTTGCACATAAGTAGCCTAATCCAACAAGGAATTGCCATTTGCATACAATATAAGAAAAGGTCTCTAGGACCCAATTTTTTCTTTCCCCTTGTGTCCCCACACAGTAGGCCGACACTTTTTTTTTATATTTAATTTGGTGTCTTTTTTTGGGTACCCACTTGCCTACTCTTTTATTTGAACACTTTTTTTTTCTGGTTTTAATCCTATACACCCCTTTTTTAACCTACTATTTCATTTGAAAACTAATTTTACTGTTTTAACCTTATACATCCCACTATTTGTCTGTGGGTACACAGGGTGACAGAAATTTGTGTGTAGAAAATCCTTTTCCCTAATAAAAATGACTCTTTGTTTGCCAGATAAGCCAAGCATTTAAATCAGTAGATCTGATTATTGTCCAGTGCTTCAAAGCGGTTGGGAGTTCACATCATCTCCGGTCTAAATGGACAGGGACCACTCCAGTCTATACTCAGGATGTGACACGATGCCAAACAAAGGGTCCATTGTGTATTTACTATAATACCCTCCTTTAACACATGTATATTAACTCAAACACCTTTGTCATGCCACATGTCACACACTGATTGGTAATGGAGTGTACCTATCCATTCGGACTGGAGATGATTCAAAATCAGCAGTTGGAGATCAAAAAGAAGGTATGGACTAGAAGGGCTTGCAACAATCTGTCCAGTACCCCTATTAATTGCTAGAGAGAGAGAGAGAGAGAGAGAAATTTGGACCATAAATGGGCTGATCTCGGGCTTCCCTAGCCCAATTTCAGCCCATGTAGCCTTTACTTACCGCAGCTAGAAGGCCAATCTCAACTGAAGCAAACAACACACCAAGGAACGCCCCCATACAAGCAAGGAAGTCTAGTTTATCCACCTTCCATATATTGTAAGCTTCATTAATGTCTATAAGCCCCGGAAGTGCTGATAGAATGATTGAAGCAAGGATGGCAATGGGGGTGAAATATAGAAGCCCAGTTAACAATTCCAATGACACAACCACTGTAACAGCCATCACAATATTTGAGATGAGTGTTTCACAGCCAGCACTGAAATTCACGGCCGTGCGTGAGAAAGAACCTGCACAAATTTACCCACATCAATCACACAAAAATGGTTATTATTCATCAATCTCTGGTCAATAACATAACCATCAACGGTGAAGGTACCCATTAAATTGACCTGTTGCTACATAACAAGAAGTTAGAGATCCTGCAATGTTACTGAAGCCCATGGCCACCATTTCCTTGTTCCCATCAAGGTGATACCCCCTTATGGTTGCGAATGATCGGCCAACAGCCATGGCTTCCTGAAAGGAAACATTATGACAGTGTTAATAAAGAAAGTTGAATCTGGGTTTGGTGTTTCTTGGAGGGTGGGTGAATGATTAGAGACAGAACCGTGAGAGCAATAATGGCAGAAATCAATCCAATTTTGGCTGCTTCTCCTATATGTGGGCTGTTGAACTGTAATTGATGAGCTGAACTTGGATTCAAGCCTCCCTTAATGTGTTTTATTATCTTAACTCCGTGCTTATCAGCTCTTGTCAGGAAGACAATGAGAGTTGATAGAATAACAGATATGAGAGGAGCAATAGCTGGTAACCAGAAGAGTTTCTTGTTCCTTCTACCCTGAGAATCAGAGAGGAATTTTAAAATTTAGTGAAAACCCAATTGGACTGATAAGCTAGATGGATACTGTGTTTGGATGGTACTTACCAAGAATCTGGTAAGCAGGATGAAAATCAGGAACGAACATCCAAGGAGAAAATTATCAGGGTTCCACTGTTATGAAAGAGACCAGGAAAAAACCATTAACTCAAACAGAATTGATCCCCAAATTAGACGAAAGAAAGCCGATCGAGTTTATCGTCTTACTGGACGATGAATTGATCCCCAAACAGCCCTCAAGACAGATATAACATCTGTTTTGTTAGTGAAGTGAGTGATCCCAAGTAGTCCCTTCAGTTGTTGCAGACCTATGATGATTGCAGCTCCTCCCATGAACCCAACAATGGCAGCATGTGAGAGGAAATCCACAAGAAAACCCAACCTGCAGAATACCAAAAGTGAAACCATTTGAGTTATTAATCAATGGAAGGACAATCAAGTTAATCACCTAAGCAAGAAGACCCACCTCAACAAGCCAAACAGAGCTTGAAAGATACCAGTAAAGAAAGTTGCAGTGAAAACAAGCTTTGTGTAACCGATGGGATCAACCATAGGGTCTACTACTCTCTCAGTCATGGAAGACAATAGCAAGGAAACCACTGCCACCGGTCCGATGGCCAACTCTCTTGAACTCCCCATCAAAGAATAAATCAGAGGTGGCACAACATTTGTATCTATATAGAACAAACCCAAATTACATAATCATACATTTAGATGTCAAAATCAGAGCAACAATAATGAACAATTACAGTAAGTTTCCAATCAGGAGAAAGAAGAAAAAAAAACATCTAATGCAAGTTAATCATAGATCAAAGTCAGCTACTTACAGAGCCCATATTGAGGATCAAGCTTTGCTAAACTAGCATATCCTATACTCTGCAAGATGGATATTCAAAATACTTAACAACAACAAAAAAATAAAATAAAAATGGAAAAAGCCAGAATAAGGAAAAGAAAATGGAGTTCCAATATCAATCTCTGTTTACCTGTGGAATGCTGAGACTTGTGAGAGTTAGGCCTGCCATCAAATCATTCTTAAACATGGCGACCTTGTAATTCCGGCCCCAACGAAGAATCGGAAACAGACCCCGCAACACCAAAGCTGCCCTTCTCCATCCTTGTTTCTCTTTGAAAGATGAGGAGAACTTGTTTCCATGAGGGAAAACAATCTCCTTAATCGAGCCGACGAAGGCATGCCATAGGTCTGGTGGATCAGGAGAATTCAGCACCCATTGGGATCTCTCAGCCCGATTGCTGCTTCGGATGTCGAGCTGCTCTTCTAAATCACAGGTCTCACCAACCAATGAACCCATGGTTGATTGAAGTGTTTGGAGGAACTCAGAGAATCATCTCTTATGTACTATAAGCAGTCACAGGTGCTACTAAAAAAGTTGATTCTGAGTGAATGGATAACCATTACAGAATTTTACAAGTTGGGGAAAACAAAAGGTGCATTTATTGGTTGAGAATATATGATTTGAAAGCCGATTAAAGTCTAAAACTAGAAAACCAAGTAGATGGGATAAAAGGAGTTTCTAAAAGACGGTGAAAGCAGACACCTTTGAATTTAGAATTTCAGATAGAGTGGTGATTATATATAATGCTGGATAGGCTGCACTTGCATTGCCCATTCCAAGTTTTTAAATTGGAAAAGAATAATGTAGAAGGTTTATCCAGGAAATTTGAAATCTAAGAGAAATAAAATCGTCAGCCTAAAGAATATCGAAATGTATATTGATTTCTGTGGGGTGCATATGCTGGTGTCTGGACCCACTTAAGAGTGTAGTCACAATATTAAACTGCAAATATGAAAAATGATGCTGTGTATCTTCTATAGTAATTTTTTTTTATGGGGGGGGGGAGGGGGGGAATAATCTTTCTAAAGTAATTCAGATCAGAATCAATTTCAAATTACAGCAGTGATTATAAACTGATATAAGAAACTTACCAATTTTAATATAGGAGCAGATTTCCTGTCCATAATTTGGTGTCCAGGACACTAGGTGACTTCATTTGGAATAAAATGGGTGGGAATTTGAAATTTCATCTAAACCCTGTCCATGTTTTTCCATGACACCATCCTCTGGACGCCAAATCCTGTGTTGACTCAGTGTTGTGATTCTACCGCCTCTCATCGAGAGCCATGTCCTAACTTTTGACAGAACCGTTCTAACAAGTTAGGATTTAGGGTTTTAAAACTCTATTTTGGAAAGGGTTTCTTGGGAACAAAAGAGGGCTTCTTCTCTTAAATAGTAAGGGGGTTTTAGAAAAGGCAGCCGCTCTGTTCTTTTTAATCATTGTTCTCTTGCAGTAAAAATTTTCTAGCCTTTTTTGCCTGTGGACATAGGCTTCAAGCAAGAGAGCGGGAGGGGACCATGGTCCCCCCGAACTTCTGAACAGCCCTTATGCCATTAGGAATGAGCAAATGTTCTGTCCAGGATTTTGTATGTCCTACCATGTCCTCTATCACAAGTTGACACATGATGGTTTTTTGAATTTTGTGTCTCTTTTAAATTAAGAGCATATATTCATTTGAACACTTTTCTTTACTGTTTTAACCCTCTACACCCCATTTTTATGAGCACTTATAATTTCATTTGAAAACTATTTTTACTGTTTTAACCCTATGCACCCAGCCTTTGTACATAGGATATGGTAAGACATACAAATTCATAAACAAAACATTTGTATTTTGTCCCCTTAGGAAAAACCAATATATGTTGGATTGGAAGATCTTTTATTCTCAGGTATTTTATTTTCCTCAATTTTGAACCAAAAATAAATGAATAAAAACATTGGTAATTGATTAATTAAAAGTAATAACATTAGTATCCATATCACAAGATATAAGTTATTATAATCGTGAATGCATATAGATTAATCAATCCTCCTTTATATCAACAAAAAAATCAATCCTAGCTACAAAAGTGTATAAATGTATGTACATGTATGCCCTTTTATGATATCTTCACTTTTTCAAAAGAGCCCCTTGCATTGCATAGCTCGACTTGTTATTATCTGAGTTTGAGCTCAATTTTTTTTTTTTTTTTTTTTTTTTTTTTCGTTCATTAACTTAGCCTGAAACTCAAGCCTAATTTATTGCACTAAATGAATATAAAGTGAATTATAATGGGTTTGGTTTAGTACAAATTCAAACTATTTAGATTATTGTATTTAATATAATTGAAAAAATAATTTAGTAAGCCTTAATAGCAAGTTTCTTTTTAATTTTAATGATTTTAGATTATGGCATCTGTGGGTTGCAAATTTGACTTATGTAGCTTTCATATTACAATTTGGGCTGAAAGTGAGCTAAGCTAAATTGAGCTGAGCCTGAGCTTGGCCCTAAAC
>JAOXJP010256160.1:0-21482 GCA_025762735.1 Platanus orientalis | reverse complement strand
AAATTGACCTGGGTAGAGGTAGTAAAGAGGGACATGGCAGCTTGTAATTTAACAGCAGATAAGGCTTTAGACAGAGCAAAATGGCGTAACAGGATTCATGTAGCCGACCCCAAATAGTTGGAATAAGGCTGTTTGTTGTTGTTGTTGTTGTTGTATATTTATGTATTCCTTTTTGTTTATTTACATTATTTTTTTTGAGAATATGTGATAGAAAATTGTTATATAATTTTTTTCCAACTTATTTTCTTACTTATTTAATATTTTTATTTTTATAAAATATTTTTATCTTTCAATGACCCTGCGGTTTGGCCAGTGACCCCCCGGTTGAACCACTAACCCGGTGACCCAGGTTCTCAGCTGGGTCAATGTTTGGTCCGGGTTTAATAACTATGTGTTAGGCTATTTCTTCCTTAACGCGAAGGAGGTTGCAAAATAGTTGAAATATGGAGACGAGAAAGATGGTCTAATTTCTCTAAATGGTCATTGAAAGTTAATGCAGTTGAAACCAGAGAATTGGCGATGGAGAATTGGGAAAAATGTGAAGGCTTGCTGTTTCACCAGTGGACCAATGAATTCATGAAGGCTATCGGTGGTATCTGAGGCAGCAACCTTCTGACAAAAGGGACGATTTCAGGAAAGTTGGGATCTTGATTCAAAGAGGATGTTTGAGCAAGATCCCTAGAATCATCTCGATTTTTTACTAGGGGAAAGAATTCTTGGTTCAGATCACGCCAAAGCCGGAATTGGAGGGGTCAATGATAACAGAGACTCTGCAAGCTCCTAACGTTCACTTGCACGACAGGGGGAAGCAACCAATGGGAGCTCCTGCCTGTACAATGTGGAGGCAAAAAGCAGGCCCAAATATGAATTAGAATTCTGAATTAGGCAGGAGTCAGGGGGAAAGAACCTCATTGGTCGAGGGGCCTTAGGGGAGAGGTCAAGGCTGTTAGGGGGAAAGCGGGAGTGCAGAAGGCTGGCCCCTTTGGGATGGCAATCGCAAGGAATTAAAGAGATAGAGGGGGGTTTTCGGTCTTTTGAACTGAGGGATGTGGAAGAAAATAGTGAAAAGTCTCTGGAGGGGCAATTGGGTCTTTTACTAATGCAAGACATGCGGGTAATTCTAAGAATCAACAGGGAGTTTTGCGGCAAATTGACTTCGTGCGAAGTAGGGAGGGGTTAAATGGGGATTACAAGTATGCGAAAAGGTGTGAAATGGAATTTTGGAGGTAAAAGGAACTGCGTGATTCGACAGGGGCATTTAAGGAATCCCACCCCGACAAAAGAGATAAGCCATTCGAAATTCCTCTTCGGGTTAATGAAATATGGGAATCGTGACAATCGTCATTCCATCCTCAGATAGGGCAACGCCTGTGGAAGTCGGGATGTGGGAGGTCTCGGAAAGAGAGGAGCAACGGGAGGTCCGAAAGATGATGGCAATGGAAGATCGCAAGTTGTTATAGGGTGAGACTTCTCCATTGAAAGATGCTACAGCGAAGGGCATTCTGCCTCTCCTGTCACCGCTGCAATGCACACCTGGTTTGGGGCTATCATTGCTTCTCCAGATAAACCAACCAACTACATCTATCGACTGAGTTAATGCCTTCTATACGATTATCAATGGGACCAAAAGGTAAATAAGCAAGCTTGGCAAAGGGAAATGGGTGGAATTAGGATCCTATATGGGTGAAGGAGGGATTACCCAAAAAGAATCCATGGGGAAGATGGGTTGTCTGGATTCCCTGAAGGGATGTCTCACTATGTTTAACCTGCTAGATTGGGATGTGTCCAAAAGTATAGAATCGGATGTGGGCTCTAGGCTTTTGAGTGGCGACACATTAGGAGATGGATGGGCTACAGAGTGGGGTTGGAGAGGTTGTAGAAGAGGTGCTGGAGCTTTGGGGCAGAGAGGAGAGTATGGGATTCGAGTCACCAATATTAGAGAATTATGGCAATATGGATGTCAGAGATGGTTTCTTTCCCTCAATTGGGGAGGATGTCAAAAGACTTTACAAACTAGGGTGTGGGCCGTTTTTATTTTAGTTTATCACTGTTTGTATTTAGCATCTCTCACGTTGTATCGGTTCCTGATCTTTTTTCATTAATACTACCTTATCTTCTTCGAAAAAAAGAAGGGAAGTTGACACTGATTCCAGTTGAAGAGGATGCTAGGCCACTGTCAAAGGTCTCAGAATGGGTGCTTCAGACAATTGAAGAAGTTAGCAAAGTTGTGGGTTTATCCTTCAATGGTCTGGAAAAGGAGGCATGGGATCTCTTTGCTAAATTGGAAAGGAAGGAAATGGGGAGTCAGTCTAGACTCTAGACAAAGGTGAACAAGTAAAGAAACAAGAGAGATCAGAAATTTAAGATGGGGGCTTTCTTATGATAAAGTGGATGGGGGGACAACCAAGGGGATCGAAAAGGAAAACTCGAAGGGTAAAAGGTGTTTTGAAATGAATGTGATGCAACATGCATCACATGGTTGGATAAGAGGTACCCTAAGGCGGACATGGAAGATCAAGTGGAGCCCACATGTAATGGCAATGGCAACTTGTAATAAGACTTGATGTCAAAGGGTTTTTTTTTTTTTTGGTAAATTTGTAGGGGTTAACAGCTAGGAAAATTCTACATATTTTAAAAGTCTAAAAATCAATTTGTGTCCCATGGAGGGCTAGATGACAACTCTTTAGGAGCAGTTTCAGAAATAGATTTTAGTCAATAAAGTGAATCCCTATGATAGCTGTATGACAACCTTAGAGAAGAACCCTATAAGATATTCTCAAGCTGTCAAAATTTAGGAGATTTGGTCTTTTAAATTTAGAAGGCTACATTTTTTTTAGGGAATTACTTGTAAAAGGGGATTTGGTATTTTTTTAGAAGTTTCTTTTTAAAGCTTAAGTTGTAATCTATTTAAGAGGCCATTGGCCAACAGATTGAAAGAATGAATAATAAAAAATTGTTCTTGGAGAATACGGTTGTTGTCTTCTTCCTCTGCAACCAAAGATTGGTTCCCTTGTAGAGATTCCTCGGGTTTATGCACGTTGGTGAGAGGCTAACACCTCCTTGGTTCTTGTGGTGAGAGGCTACAAACCAGGTTTTTTCTTTTTTATTCTCTTCTTTTCTTGCGCTTCTTAGTGCTTGGATATAAATACTCTAATCTGTTTTGCCTGAATTTGTGGGGACTTATTCTAGGAGTATAAAGCTATTATCCTTTTAAATTTCAGCCTCATTGAATAAGTTTCCTGGGAATTTTGGTTGTTCTTAGTTGCTATCCAAATTTGTTTTATCTTAGTTTGAATTCCCCTAATGGTACCAACCTCCTTGAAGCACTTTGTGGGCCTATACCTGCAAGTAAACAACATCCCTAGGCTGGCCTGCGCCATACCCCTTGTGGAGGCCCAAGCCCAAGCACAAGATACCTTAGGGAGGATGCACATGGGAGGGAATATTTTTATGTGTCTTGTAATAAGGCCTTTTGAGCCATTTATTGTGATTTTAGTTTGGGGTATATTAATATAATAAGACCATTAGCCAACGATAGTTTAGGGAAGTCTATAGGGATTTAAGTGTCCTTTTTGTTTTTGGGAGCCCAAGGAAGGACAGATCGATAGTCCTAGGAATCTTTATTTTAGTTTTAATTTTTAGTAGCTTTGGTTTAAGAGAAGTTTCCAATTTTAGAAACTTTCGTATCTCATGTAGTGTAGATCCTTTTAAAAAGGGATCCCCCCCCCTTAATGAAAGCAATGAAAGAAGCATTTTTTAATTGAATTGGAAACCTCCCAAGGCTGGTCATGTGGACCACATGCTCTCTCTCTCTCTTTGTCCTTTTTCCTCTTGCAGTGAAAATCCCCTTTCCTCATCCGCAACGACATCACCTTTTCCTTTCTTCAGTTCCTCCCATCTTCTTCCTCATAATTCATCTTCTTCTTTATTCTACCTCTTTCATCTCTGTTGTCCATCTTCTATTTTACTCAATCTCCCATCTACTTGCTCTTTTATTTTGTTGTATCACAACTAGCGCAAGCATCATGTATCAAGGAGTTGAAAGTGAAGAAAAATTTTCTGCAGAAATCGTTGAAGTATTAGAGCATCAACCAGCCCAAATCGTGGACATCACTTGGAGGATATTGGCTTGTGTTTTGAACAGGTATTCTGACCATGGCGCTCCATCTTTGATTCTTAAAACTCCATTGTGGTTGTTTATTTTAAATATGGTCCTATTAAAGAGTTTTCATTAGTAACTCTTTATTTTGAAAATCTGGAAATTTTTTGACAACACTTACACTAAAATCACCCCATACAGATCCCCTAATTTTCTTATTTTGATTATTGGGTTTTGTTCCTCATTAATCATGCTTCAAAAGCCCTCAAATAGCATAAAAAAAAACTCTAGTATTTTGGGTTTGATGGAAGATTTTTCAGAGGTACTTTTTTGTATTTTCTGGGGATTTTCCTAGATCTGAAATCTTGAAAATTGAATATCGTTCAAACCACAAGCCCAAAATTCATGAAATTTTGAACTAAGAAGCTCTTGGAGTAGCCAACTAGCCCCTAAACACGTTATAGGGGTATTTTTGTATTTTTTCTAAAAATCTAAAAAATTATAATTTTGCCCCTAATCCGAAAATTCCAGATTTTAATTTCTGATTTATTCTTTTATTATTTGGAGTTGCTTCTCATCCTATTCCGCATCAGAATGTACCTATTCTTAATTGGAATACGAAGGATATGGGCAGCAAAAGAGGAGGATGCTTAAAGACTCGATGAAATGAAGTAGATCAGGAGTAGGGCTGTCAATTGGGCCAGCCTGGCCCAAAGCCCGACTTGACCGGCCCGAAGAATGGGAGGGCTGGGCAAGTTAAACTTCAGGCTGGGCTGGGATCAGGCCTAAGTGTTAAGCCCGATGTGATTTTCAAGTTGGCCTCAAGTCCAAGCCTTTTTAACCCAAAACCCAGTCCAAAACTAAGTGTGATCTTAATACATGAGTTGGCCCAACTTTCTTAATTTGAGTAACCTAGGCCCAAAGCCCATCTTAAAGTATATAAATTCTAAGTGATTTATCCCATAAATTTAATTTTTAAAGCCATGGGCCCCAACTCAATTTGATATGTTCCATAAATTTGATTTTTAAAGCCCATGGGCCCAACTCAATCTAAAATTTTCATTGGATTGGTTAACTTTGGTCAACTCAATTTAATATGTTTATGAGCTACACATTTTTATGCTTGGTATGATGGAAATTTTGGATTGGTTTCTTGCTCTCCATGAATGGAACTCCTTTTCTTCTTCAAGCTTGAAGAGTCTTCAAATCCTTGGTACCTAAGGCTTGGCTTGGTTGGTGATTTCCAAGTTGTGCGTTGGTGATTTCTCACAAAGGTATTCTATCTTCCTTATCTCTATTTCTCCTTCTTTTCTTGTTGTTCTTCTCCTTTCTTCTTTTTTCTCTCTTGTTCTTTACCGTTTTCCATTTTCTGGTTTCTTGAATCAAGTGTGTGCAGTTTGAGTTTTTATATAATTTCATATAGCTAGAAATCTCAGAATAACCTGAAATTTGGTATACATACTCCTCATATACATCAAAATCACTCTATCAAATTTCAGATTTTTCAAACGCATAACCAAGGGTATTTTGGTAATTTCGGATTTCTGCCCAGAAATTATAGAATTGCCCTTTGGATTTCTTTCTCCTCTTTTTTCCGTCTTTTTTTTGTTTCAATTCTTCCAAAACCATCTAATCAAGTTTCTTCTTCTATTTTTATTAAACTTGATTACTTAAAGTGTACTTAAATTTCAATTCTTGATTTTTTAACCTTCTTCTTCTTGTTTCCACTATATAACTTATGTTTTATTGAGATTCTTGGCTATCATCCTACATCACTCACTTATCCACCACCCCATAATAAGCTCATTAAAAAGCCGTGGAAAAACCCAAGATATTTGCAAATCAGAAAGGAAAAAAATCCCACACTGTTTTAGCCATAAGACATTCATATAAAATATCATGTAAAATACCTTCAGGTTGCTCAGCATTTTCACAGTCGCAGGATTAAAATATAGCTGCAAGGAAGGTAATAACATAAATTAGTAGTTGAAATCAACATAAGAATTTCACCACCTTCATTGTGACAGTTAGAATATAAATTGTAGTGAATACCTATTCAAGAAGCACAAAGAAATGGTAAGCAAAAACCACATTTGAGATGTAAATTGAGACTCATACCTGCATGATGAACTTCAAATAGTTATTGATAGCATAAAGAAGAGCTGGAACGGCAAGAAGCGCATTGTTACGAGCTGCCTGTAAGAAATTAGAGAGATTTTCAGGATCAGAAGATATCAATTATGCATGGCTTGTCATTATGAACTTTCAGCAAATATGGCTCTCAGCATTTCAGAACTCAAACTAACATTAAGAAAAGAAAACAATGGATGCAACCAACAAAACCTCAAAACAATGGCAATTTTATACAAGCTCCATGAAGTTCCTATTTAGTATCACATTTATGGTGCCTGGACATTTCTAGGCTATGCACTCTCTGTGTATTTAAGGTCACAGCCTAGATGCAAATTTAACCAGGTACTAGCCTAGGACCCAAGGGCGATAATATAATTATAATATGTCATGAAACTTTCAGTTTTACAAAACTAAAGATATTATAGAATACCTCTTGATGAAGAGCCAACCCACAGGCCCTAGGTTTTCAGCCACAGGATCGAGAAATTCACACCAGCCCTTAAAGTTGGCTCTATTCAATGCATTTGGGGGTCCCATATGGTATGACACCCTATGAGATGATCCTCTATGCTTCTTTATTCTTCTTTTTGTTACGAGGGAAAATCCTGGGGGAATTTATCCTTATGTAACTAAGCCTTTGTTTAAGCTCCTTGTACTTTTTGGGATTTCTCATCCCTTCGTTCTTAATGAATTTTTACTCATCAAAAAAAAAATAGTTGGTTAGTGCAGTGAACTACTACTGTTACTACTAGCAAAATGATAGATGATAGCAGTAAGAAGTAACAAAATATCACTACAAAAAGTACAGACTGAGATTTCGAGAATCTGATATGGATACAGAGTGTAGCTAAGTTTTTTATAATTCTGATATGTCACAAGGTGCCAACGGAAGTTCACTACTGTTTGTACAATAAAAGGCACAAAAATCATTAGGGTAACTGGCTTCTCCTCACATATACTATAGCATATCCAAATTACTCAGAGCAAGTGATCTTTCTTCCCAAAGAATGCTGAAGGGTGACAGCATTATAGAAGTCTGATCAAACATAGATCATTCCAACCCCAACAAAGAACTCTAGTAGGATACCTATCACGATCATAATGAGTTCAGGCTCGTAGATCACATTATTGTTTCAATGGTCAACAAGACAATGATAGGCATTCTTTCTCATTATTGTATAATACCTCCAAATCCAGCATACCTCTTCTAAGAAACACCCACCTATAAATTTGATCAACAACAACAATTAATGAGAGAAGAGTCAGCACTAAAGAGAACATCAGATTCATCCAAATTGTTATACTTATTTCAGAGTCCAATTGCTCATACTACTATATAAAAAAAAATGACCAAAGCTATCTAGGAAAACTTCTGATATGACTTTAGAATCAATGTGTGCTTTGAAAATTCTGCCACTTTCTTTAGTGCAGAACACAAAACAGCCAACAATTAAATTTGTGGGCCTAAAAAGTCCATATTTGAAGTCCATCAAATCCATTCCAGCAGACCCAAGAAAATCATTACTCCATAGTTCCATGGTTTTAGTTGTTTAATTAGGACTCCATTATATTTTTAAAAAGTTTAGTATTTATTTAGTTTGATTTTATTAGTTTTTAAGTAGGTTTAGGAGTCTAGCTTGTCAATTGAATAGTTTCTAATTAAGTTAAAAGTCCTATTTTCATCAATTTTCTATAGGTTCTATTTTCAAGGTTCAAAACTTGCCTGTTTGACTTAATTTTAGTGTCATTTGAAAGATTATTCAGTTACCTTTCCACTAAGTCCAAAATCTTGCAAATATTATGTAATTGTGAAAAGTTACAGACAAGATATTGGCAAGGTATGAGTATGGGATGTTTCGCATCCACATCATTTTCCTCCGGTTCAAAAAAACTCAGCCTCAAGTTTTATAGAGATGAAGGATCAACATCATTGGATGACTAAGGGGCTTAACCATGTGGCTTGTCTGAGATGAAACTTCTGATGTCAAACTTACTTCCCATAATTAACTTTGTTGGACTGTCTTGGAAATAGCCCATAGCATGTTTATTCAGGTACTTAATCAGGAATCACAGCAGGACAATCGAACAGCAGCTTACTAACTTCCTTGGGCATGTCAAAGGGCAGCTCTACAGCAAATTCCTTCACTTCATTCAAAAGAGAAGTGTCAACTTTATCATTCTATTGCATTGGCTTTTAGAAGCCAGCTAGTCCAAAACATCCATTTTTTCACACATGGTTGTAGGTAGAGTTGATGTAAACAATTTTGGCTCATCAATTATCTTGCCAATCTCTTCTTGCTTCTCCCTGTCTTTTGCTATTTCGTTTTCTTTAGTTCAACCTCCACCTTAGGGTTCCTTTGACCATAATTGTTGATATGATATGTGCTCGTAAGGTTCGATACAACTTTCTGATCGTTAAAAGTAAATGTATAGGTGTTGAGCTTTCCAGAATGACACATCACAGCCATAGAGCTATGGGCAAACCAACAATATGTGAGTCACGTTCATAGGAACAACATCACACCATATAGAATCAGGATAAGAACCAAAAGAAATGGAAACCAAGCAATGTTTGTTTACTGGTATGGAAGTGTAATCCATCCAGGCCACTTTATAGGGATAAGAATGTGATTCCGTAAGCAAGCAACTTCAAGCAATCAACGGTAGATTCAGAAATTGATTTCATGCAGCTGCCTCCATCAATAATATGCTTCTTTGCTTGATCCCACATCGCACCAAGGCTTAAAAGATGGTGGTATGCCTCCTGTCTTCCTTGACTTGCCTTAAGGAAGCAAGAATAAACCTCACAATTGTTGCCAATGAAGTGTCTACTCATCATCCTGCAAATTAGCATCATCAAAAGAACCAAATCACCATAATCTCTTTGAGATTCATTCTCATTGGCATCCTACTCCGTCTATTTTGACATCTTTTGAAATTTAGTCTCCAATGCATCAACGCCCTTCATAATCATGAAGAGGAATTCATCTTGTTGTCTATCAATTTCCCCCCAGATTTCCTACTACTTCTTATTGCCATCTAAAACCTAGGCTCTGATACCAAACTGATGCAAGACCAAAAGGAAATGTTCTAGTGCTTTGAATTTTGATAGCAAATTGATGCAAGACCAAAGGATAGAATGATAGAATAACAAAGAAGACAAATAGAGAAAGAGAATCGATTACCAACTAGAATCAAACTAGTTGTTGTTGTGTAGGTAATATCACACCTTGGGTAGGAGGCATTCACACCTTGGGCAACCATTTCCAAGAGCTATTCACACCATTGTAATTTTTAAAGTTACAAGTGTATATTTACCTTTTACATTTCAAACACTCTAACTAGACACCCTAAAAATAAATAACTCTAAAATACTAAATTCTCATCAAAAGTGATACCCTACAATCCACGAAATAATTTGATCTATGGACAGCATCGTTGTGGTAAAGGTCATAATGCCAGAGGAATCATTACCGCAGGGCATCATAGAGGGGGAGGTCTTAATCGTCTATACAGTAAAATCGATTCTAGACGGAATAAAAAAAAAACATAGAGGGTAAAATCGTAACCATAGAATGTGACCCTAATTGAAATGCATACACTTGTCTCATATACTATGGGGATGGTGAGAAGAAATATATTTTACATCCCAGAGGGGCTATAATTGGAGATTCCATTGTTTCTGGTACAGAAGTTTCTATAAGACGTTGCAGATGTCCGAGACAAACACGACTTCTTCTAGCGCTAGAAGACCACAGGAAGACACTCGGGACCGGAGCTTGTTGTGAAAGAAGAATACATTGGACGGGCGTGCTTCGACCATGTCTCCGAGGCACAGTTGAATGTAGATATCATGAACGCAAGGTGCAAGATACCAGGCTGAGAAACCCCGGGCATGCTGAAGTGATTAATAGTTGATTGTGGATACATACTATTGAACAAAAATCAAGTATGGAAAACTCTTAAGTCAAATCTGAGAAGAGATAGCATCCCTCTATGCCCAGCATCTCTCTGCTTGTTCTGGTATTTCAGCTTCTTCTCATAATATCTCACCCAGTCATTGATCATTAACTCAGGTGTTACACACCATATGACTAGTATGACATCCCTTTTCTCTTTGTATCATATTTTCTCTAATCAAAACAAGGTTTGGATAGCCAATGAGTCCCATTCTTTTTGCTACTTCCAATATGCTTTAATCATTCGTATTACAAGTTCCCAAGTTTACCTTGAATTATTGCCTATTAGTCACATCACCAAAACTTTCAATTGCAATGTTTATTTCTTTCTTATAGTATTTTTTAGGATTTGGTGACGAAGAAGGTGATTGGTAAGTGATATGAAAGACAAGTCTTTATTTGTTGTTGTTATTAATCAAAAAATAATAATCTTTATTTGTTGGATATTCACCATATATTGCTCCCCCAATTAAGCAGCTTTCAATGATGCCAGTAAATGCCATCAAATCAAGTTCTAATAATTTGCAACACCAGCACAATCATCTCAACCAAACTTCATATTCTTTTTTTTCTTTTTTCTTTTTTCTTTTTTCTTTTTTCTTCTCTTCTTTTTTTTTTTTTTTTTTTTTTTTTTTTTTTTTTTTTTGAGAGGTAAAGGATATCATTTATTGAAAAAGAAAAATGCAAAATATGAAGTGAAGTACAATATAACGGATCACCACGAAGGTGATGCTGACTAAAAAGTGAACTCTATTAGAAATATCCTAATCCCAACAAGATTACAACAACTCACCATAAATCATACCACTCCTTTTCATCAAAAGAGTCCCACACCAAAGCCCATTCCTATAGAGTATTATAGATGAAAATGACCAAATCCCCTTCACTTTGAATTTTATCCTCAAAGATCCGACTGTTTCTCTCCTTCCACAATCCCCAACAAATAGCCCCTGGTAAAGCACGTCAAATATTCTGGGACAAATTCCCAAGCTCACTCATCCACCAACCCGAATTAAAGTCATTAAAGTGCAAAGGAAAAGTCCATGAGATTCGTAAGTGAGAAAGGAAAAAATACCACACCCTACTAGCCACAGGACAGTGGATGAGTAAATGACTTACCAATTCCTCTTCAACCTTGCAAAGTATACAGCTATTGGCCAAATTCCAGCCTCTACTTTGAAGATGATCAAGGGTTAGAATTTTATCCAGGATGCAAGTTCACAAGAAGAAAGATACTTCGAATGGAATATTCGGGATCCAAATGTCATTATGGGGGAATCCAATCTTTGTACAGTTTAGCAGCATATAATAGAATGATTTGGATCACACAAGCAATACAACCCAACTGGGGATTGGGAAATTACATATCTTTACTTAAATACAAAATCATCCCAGTAAAACACCCATTCACGGTATCTCATCATTTAAACAGGGCCTTATGTGACACCCATCTAAATAAAAAGGATACGGCCTTCACATGGAGCTTGCTCAAATGAATCCTAGACCCTGTTGAATACACATTCGTTTCTCTCCATCCATATCGTCCAAACAATAATGGTTGGAACACCGAACCAAAGAAAACATCCTTTTAAAGTTAAGTCATTCACACTTTCATGGCTCCACATTTTCAATTAGGTCCTTAACTGAATTGGGTGTGACCCAAACTCGTCTAAACCTGCATAGGAAATGAAACCAGAAGGAATGGGCCCTCGGATATCCTATGAATAAAAGTAGCTAGCCGACTCCTCCATAGCTTCATATAAGCTGCACCGATTCACCATATTCACTCCTCTTGCCTTCAAGTTATGTAAAGTGAGTACCTTACCCAAGGAAACCACCCATAACAGGAATGCAGCTTTGGATGGTAATTTTGATTTCCAAATCATTCTTGCGGGACTGAATAATGTGCCTGGCTCCATCAAAGAATCACACTCTGATTTGACAGAAAATACTCCCCCTTTCTCTTTAACCCAGCTAACACCATCTTCTTCATTGACATTTCCAACCTTGCCACCTTGCAGACACTGTAATAGGCCTGTAATAGGACCCATCTCTCAGTCATTCAGCACCCTTTTATTATGAAGATTCCATCCTTCATTATCTTTGTTATGATGGTTGTTTCCTTAGTTTTGTTCGTCTCTTCTTTTTCAATGTGAACCTTGTGAATTAATCAAACATCATCGGTCTTTTTAAACCTTCTAGCTTGAATCAAAGTTTGGTTCCATTTTCTATTGTACATTCTGATGTACAGGGACCAGCCCCTACTGTTCCTTTCTGGCTATGGGTAATTTTGCTACCTTTGCGGGTGACTTTTCTCAAGCCATGTGGGTTTATTTGTTGAAGAATAAAAGTGATGCAGCTTCAACTTTTAAATCCTTTCCAAAATGGTAGTGACTTTTTTTTTTTTTTTTTTTTTTTTTTTTTTTTTTGTGTGATAAATGACCAAAAGCTTTATTGATTAGAAGAAAAGAATACAATCATACACAACCAGCCCACCAATTGCCCCTACACAAGCCACACACTACATTAACAGTCCGGCATATAATCCCCTTCGAATAAACCTTGCTGCCCCGCACTCCACTTGGCAAGTCTATCAGCAAGGGAGTTGCAGGATCTTGGGATATGATGAACATCAGCAATAAGCTCCTTCACTAAGGTCTTGATTTCACAAATAAAATGGTTCAGCCGCCAAGACCCGCCTCTTCCTCCCTTTCCCCAACCAATAGCCGTCATAAAATCACCCTCCACGATACCCTCTTTGATACCCTTACTCATAAACATTTTTAGGTTCTCCAATAATCCAATGGTTTCAGCAGTAATGACATCACTATCCCCAATTGAACCACCTTTTACAAGAAAAATGTTGCCTTGGTGATCTCTCAACTCACAATATACCCATATCCTGCCAGCCCCGGGTTTCCAAAGGAAGCACTGTCAAAGTTGATTTTGACCTTCCCAATACTTGGGGAATCCAATCCATGACAAGGCGGACTTTATAGATGGGGTGGACAAAATACAAGAAACTCAATCTCTCGTCATATCATTCAAAGAGCAGTTATTAAACTCATTCTTCACCATCACCCAAGAACAAATCTCGCACACAATGGAGTCAATCACCGCCCATGCATTTCTCTTCTTATCTTCGAAAATCCTCTTCTTTTTTTTCTTTCCAAAGCCCCCACACCACTCCCTCGAGAATCACTTTGAAAAACATACGCCCCCTCACACCTTAACCCCTCTCCCCCATTAATGAAATAGAGCTTCCAAAGAGTCCACATGACAAAGGAAAGAGAAAGAGCATTCTTTAGAAAGTTCATACTTTGCCCGTAAAGTCACAATGAATGAAAAGATTGTCACCAGTTTCTGCATCATTGCCACAAAGAGGGCATACCGAAGGGGATAAAGCCATATACAGACGTCTTCTCTGCAATACATCCACGGTGTTTTGTCTTCCCAAGAAGGTGACCTAAGAGAAAGCCTTAACCCTTGGGGCCGCCGCAGAATTCCAAATATTATGGACTGGAGTATGAGAAGGATTATGGTTATCCCTAGTTAAATTAAGAAGAAAGATTAAGTAGTGAACATGCCATCGGAAGAAGGGGACCATTTTTGGGAATCCTTGTCTTCACTAGAGACGTAAGCCAAACAAAAGGCTTCCATGAGGTCCCCCATAAGGGGAACCTCCCCTTCATAGGGATCACAGGTAAAGAGAAGGTTCCAAGGTGGACTAGCTCAGTTTCAGCATAAAGGAGATCCCATAAGGTATAGAACGGATTTCAAATTTGATAAAAAAATCAATGAGATATAACAAAGTGGGGCAGATGTCTTCGGGTCTGAACTCTAATACTATCAAAGATGGAGGTACTGCAGGGTAGAAACTAATAGGGAAAGTGGTTTCTTGGATGATAATCAAGGTTCTCAAGGGCTGTCCAGCAGGGAAAAATACAGAAGAAGAAAGAAAAGAGAAAAAGAAAGAACAAAGAAGATGGGAGGAGTATGTGTTGCAAAGAAAATAAAAACAGAAAGTAGATGTGAACTGTAGAAAAAGAAAGAGAGAAGAAGAAGAAGAAAAAAAAAAAAAAACCTGGAGGCAATCCCTACCTCACGCCCATGGTAGTCCCTACCTTAGGGGTTCAAGCTCAAGCCAAAGCTTGAAGAAGAAGACCATTTCCACTCGTGAGAGAAGCCAGAAAAATTCATTCATTCAATCATATCTTGAGTGCAATAAGAGACACCTTATTTGAAGACTTTTCAAATAAAAGAAATAAGAAACTAAAAAAATAGCAACCTAACTAATAAAGATACTTGCTAACTATCTTTCCTAAAACTTGCTAAAATATAAGTAACCACATAGCCAAATCGGGGCTCTCTTTAGAAGTGTCGATCCACTCTTCTAAAATTTAATAGGTGCTGCCACAAAAGCCCAAAAACAAAAATGAAAATGCCATCCATGTCCTACGTCTAATAATTTATAAAATATGAAACAAAAACATAAAAAAATAAAAAAAACAAGCTACTAAGGGACTCTAATCAGCAATAAAATTCTTAACAATGTGGCTAAGGTCTTCCTCCTTGTGTCTCCTCGTGTGGACCCACCAAGGCCATGTGTGGGTCCCACGTGGCTCTAATGTCCGCATCAGTTAAAAGAAACATTCCAGAGGTAATGCTCCAGAAATGGTTTTCCAGAGAAAATTGTGAGCATTCACAAAGACACCAACCTTATCTATTCATTCCTTGGAGATGATCAGCATAGCTCACTAGCACAACCAAACAAGTTTTTGGTCCTTCCAAAGGCCACATGAGAGAAACCTTCAGATTGGAGCAAGATCTTAGACTTTTGTTTTTTTTTTTGGTAAACCCAGCTCTTTGTAGCCTTGTTGGTAACACACTAGCCTTATCAAGGTCAAAGGTTCAAGGTTGGGTAGCAACAGAAAGCAGCCTAGACAATAGCAAAGTGGCAAAACTATTTGTAGCTGCAACTAAAGCAGATTTCATAAGTTTAGAGGATACAAATAAACTTTAGGGGAATGCAGTCCATGACACCAGTGACTGCCTCAAGGACACGGGACTTTCGATGCAAATCCAATAAGACCATGAAAATGCAGAACTAGTAGATTGACTGGGATGCCCTACAAATAGTTCATGAGAAATTCACTGACAAGAAAAGGGCAAGCATGATGAGTATCTAATCAACATATTTCTTATCAGTGATGAATTTAGCACTGTCCAATAACTTTTTTCCTGATTACTAATAATAGAATTTACTAGAAGGAGACAAAGAAAGCTGCAGAATATGATCCCCAACGTATAAAAGATGCCTATAGAACCTTCCTTAGCCAGGAAATCTGCTTTTTCAGTGGTACTCCTAAATGTATGACAATACAAAAATTTCAAAACCATCCACACTCTAATGCCAACACTTCCTTAGCCATGTTGGCCACCATCTTTGTCTAGTTCATCCCTACTGAATCCTAGCAATAACAGAAATAAAATTTAGATATCATACGAATGAATCTCTACTGGAAAGGATTGGAAACGTTTGCATCTACATTGCAAGCATGATCCACTGAAAATCATGATGTTTCTAATAAAACTGTTTCCTCTGGAGTCTTTTCTCGTGATTGCACAGTAAAATAATGCTGCAACACAGATCTAACTTTTGATATAACATCGAGAAAGTGCTAAGCATTGAATTATAAGACCCAACAGCTAAAATGCAAATATTATAATGTCAGTAAAAAAACTCTTACCTGCACCAATGAAGAAACTGAGAGAAGGGGTTTCTCTCCAATCTTCTGATGCCTAGCCTGCAAAATTAAGCAAACCAAAAAAAGGTATGTCTTAGTCCATGCATGTCAATAAATAGAAGAAGCAAATGCTTGGAAAAATCCACCAAAATCCTGATCCAATCCTAGAAAATTTGCAGGGCATTTCTACACGAAAGAAAACTTTTGGGCCCTCCTCTTCCAAGCTTTTTGAAGGGATTACATTTCAATTTTTTTTTAAATTTGTCTCTGATCGGAACTTTATTTTTTTTGGTTCTGCTTGAATGATGTTGAGTTTCATATGTTGTTGTACAGCTCATACAGCTCCTTGTAATTTTTATTACAATAATACAATATTTACCTAATTTTTCAACACACAGAGAAATCTCTCAGAAGATGATAGAAGAATGCATAGGAAATATGGAGAGAAAAAAAAAGAGTACCCAAGGCGACAAAAAATAAAAACACGAAACGCATCATAAGGGGCAAGGAGGCCTAAAATACAAGTTACCCTGGTTCAGCTGGATCATCCACTAGAGAGTTGACCAACCTTGACACCAATGGAAGAAAATGTTTATTAAGGATGTCAGGGCATGAGCCTCTCCAACAAAATGGGACATCCTCTAATGGCTCCTCCTCGAGTATCCATGAACATTTTTTGTTAAGTTTATGTAGTCTTTGAACCTTTTTTTCTGGACTCTTGCACAAAAAAGGGCATTTTGGTTAAAATAGGAATTGGTTGACCTCTTTGTTTCCTGGCACTTCAGCAGCTAGTGACACCTATGCACCACCAGCAACCACTTTTAACAGGCTCTTTCCTAAAACACGATGTTGGCACTAGGAGTTCAGGCTAGGCAAAACAGAAAAACTTTGACTACAATTAATGAACTGCACATATTTCAACCACAGCCACAGTTCCTTGCCTAACTTTTTGCAAAAATTATGAATCATTGTTGACTGTACAGCTCTCAAACATTACTAATTCCATCACAAAACAAAACCATTTTCACTTGAGGCACAATATGTGTTAAATTTAATCAAATTGTCCCTAGAAAAGAATTTGCAACCTGATTCCACTCATGGTTCACATATCCATTACAAAAATTAGAAGAGGAAATCACAGAATGACAGAAAAAGAATACAGATATTCAAGTTATGAAACTGAGAAAAAGTTAACTGTACCTGGAACAAGAGCATAACGATTGCAAAGAGAACCTTTGCAGCTTCTGTCAAAAAGTTAACACTTATAGGACTAAACTTGAAACTCCCATCGACCTTGGACATAAAAACCAAAATGGGCTGCACAAAAAGAAAAGAACATGTCAGAGACCCAGAAAGGCAAGGATATAAGTGAAACCATTGAATCAGCAGAGATAGATGAGCAAGACATCAAGTATTTGTGACAACACACAAGTTGAATCCTTAGACTTAACAATAATAATATGGTTTCCCAATAAATGGCTAAGCTAGCAAAAGAGGAACTTGTCCATCACAGTTTCCTCCTTTTATGTGGAAAATTAGACCATCAATGGGATTAGAGTAGACAATGTCACTCACCTGTAGACCAACCAAGATGCAATCTCCAACAACCAACAGAACGTTGAGGGCACGGTACTTTGATGATACCTTGCTCCTGTGCCGGTCATATGCCCTAGAAACAGTTTTGGTAGTTGGGGACACCAATTTTGAATGGCAGACACTGCATTCTACCATCCCGTTCATAATTGGTTCAACCCACAAATCGTCACCAACTAGAGAACTATATCTACAAACAGCCAAATTGAAGCAGTAGCAGCATAATGACAGTCCCTCGAGATATCTGATACAAGGACATTGGAGAATTATTAGATCTTCCCCGAAGTTCTATTTTACGATTTATAAAAATAATCAATGAAGATGTAACCATATCCAAACAACAAACTGAACCTAACAAAACTACAGATTTGGCATTATAGAACTACTTTCTGGAAATCCATTCATCAGCTGATAATAGATCCTAAAAAACACAAATTTTGGACACTGAAGTATTGAATTCATTCTAATTAGATATAACAGAAGTGTCAGAAAATATAAACAAAATAGATTTTATTTACTGCATATCAGCAAGCCTCAAACCACTCAATACTAAATTCAAATCAATAAGCAGTAGCAAATCGAAACCTATCTTCATTCCACAATTAGATATCACAGCAAATTCAATCAGATCCAGTCATTACAACCACAAATCACCGATCTCCGAGCTAAAATGATCAGAGAATCCCCAGGATCTTTCTGAAAACCACGTAATCAAATCCCAAAACAAAAAACTTAGGGTTAAACATAACCGAGATCTTAACACTTCAGCAGAAAAATAGAGCTTTCTAGACAGAATCAGACAGCTAAGAACCAAAAACACCTCCAAAAAATCAAACTCAAACACGAAACCCACTTAAAATCAATCCCTCAGCCGAAAACTCTCCAACCGATTTGAAGCACCCGAATGTCCGGAAATCACCGTTTTTTGAGACAGATTGGAATACCTGGAGAAGCGGAATTCACCAACCTCCGGTCAGATTCGATGAAATAGTGGACAAAACGAGGCAAAAATCTTGGCTCCTACTCAAATTGCGGCAGGAGAAAGATAAACAGCTTTAATGGGGGAACCTTAGGGCATTAAAAATAAAGTAATGGAGATGCGAAGAATATGCAGAAAGAAGGCCTGTACGAATATTAATAGCTAAGACGTCGCTGCCTCTCTCTCTCTCTCTCTCTCTCTCTCTTGCTTGCTTGAAATTTACTTTTGCTTTCCGCGCTCTTTCTGCAGTTGCAGGTGGGTTGTATACTTCGGCCGTATTTTCTCGTGTTTGTAAGCAAGCAAGCTGGAAACTCCCTTCATTTTCTATCAATTTTCCTAAGAAGGGAAGACCGTGCAGTGGTGTAACGTTCACTGCAGCCCAACACACCCCGGACCTCCCCAATGTTCAGCATAGCACGGACCCCCAGGATTTGGTGGCCCCTCCTAAAGTGCCCCTACCTGACCCCTGCATGCAGGGCACCACATCATATCAAGAAGTGATTTACACCCTCTCCAAAAAGTGTAAATCACATTTCAAAGTGATGTGTCCCACCTGCATGTAGGGACAGGTTAGGGACACTTTAAGAGGGGTACCAAATCCCATGAAACTAGGGGTGGCAATGTTTGATAAGACCGGCAAACCCGACATGAAATTAGCGGTTTTGGGTCAAAGTGGGTTGACTTGCTTTGACACCATTGATAACTGAGTCATGATCGGGTTGATCCATATAGGCGGATACCCTTAACTGAACACAACATGAACATGACCCACCTACACTAATTACTACCCTTAGTCACACAACCAGTGAACCAGACACAAAATTAGCAGTTTAGGGTTTACTTTAATCTTGTTTCAAGTCAAAACAGGTCCGTGATTGATAAATGGGTCGTGTTTGGGTTGAACAATGTAAGTGTATACCTTTAACTTGACACGACATGAACCCAACCCGCCAACATGAATTACCACCCCTACATGAGACCTGACTACCCGACCCACCATATGACTTAGGTAAGGCATTTTGGTAAACATGGGCATTCATCCTAGTGTATTAACTAAAACACCCTCTTCTATCCCATGTATATTTACCAAATTATCCTGGAACTTCTCTCCATTCCAAATAGAGTTTACTATAAAATCTATGCAAATATCATTAAATTCAAATCTTTTTATAACATTTTGCATAGCCTATATGATCTTGGTTGTAGACCTTCATTCTAGTTTATTAATTCCCAAGAGAAAAGATTCCAAATTAGTGGTTTTACACAAGGTTTCTGACCCAGTTATATTCATTTATGGCCCTACTATTATTAGAACTACTAGTTGTTGACAATCTTGCATGAATGAGTTGTTTACAATTGATTTTAATCGTTTAAGGTTATTAAGATAACCAAATAAAGTTGTCATTCTTTTCTAAACACATGGAAATGTCAAATTTTCCCAAATCTGGTCATTTCGAACACACTTGTTATAAGGTTATCTCAAATATATGATGACTTAGAGTGGTTATTAGGTTAGCTGTCTAGCGATTCCAAGACTTTTCAAATTGGACAAGAATTAAGTTATGACCAAAAAAAAAAAATTAATGAGTGTGCCTAATGATGCACTGGTTTGAGTTGTTTTATATTTTGAGTACAAATAGAATGGTAATTGTTTTCAAGTTTTTACTTGGATTGCTATTATTAAAAAAAAATGTTAGGTTTTTAACTTTAAGAAATTATGTATTTGATGTAACAAATATCCAAGTACCGTACCACATTCAATTTGTTTAGTTGTAAATAACTTTTCTCCGATAATTGTGGCTAAAATTGTCTTTAAGTTTTCTTCTCAGACACATGCTTTTTTGAATACTGCATGTAGAACAAGGGAATATTGTTTCATTTGTTACTTTATTTTCTGTTTTGTAAAAGACCACACAGTAAAAAGATTTATGCTTTCTGGAAAGAGTGAGTAGAGCCAATCAAACAAGTCCTGTGTTTTCTTTGACAAACTTATAAATAATTTGTCGAGTTAACAAGTTCACCGAAGGTCTATAAAGATTTTTTCACTATATGTGGACCTCATAATTTGCTCCTTATAAATGGTCATGGAATTTCTTTTGTAAGAGAAGATTTTTTATTATTATTTGGTTAAAATTGGGAGCAAGAAAACGGGTTTGAAATATCTCTGGTCAGAGTGGAGAGATATCATGTCAGTACCAATCACTGTGTGACACGATGCCTCAAAAAGGGTGTGTATACATATATGTCAAAGATGGGCATTAAAGTAAATATACAACACATTACATACATGTGTATTTATGTATGTACCCTTTGTCAGGCATCATGTTGATAACGCATGCCATGGGATTTTGGCAATTTAACCAAACCCGTGTACAATATTAGGCAATATCCTTTTGTATCTTTTATACTTTACTGTCTATACTTTCTATATTGTCCTATCCACTTTTGGAAGGACTGTTGTACGAAATCTTTGTAACAGCTTATCCAATAGTTTGAGCCTTATAATATATTACACTCACATCCACATTGGGGTACAAGCTTTAGCGCTTTGAAATCTATATTATAAGGGTCATGAACTTTGACATATGATATTAAACATCCATTCAATCATTTATAACCAGTAAATTACATATAAATTTTTCGCTCATTCTTTTCATTTATACATAATAGAATTGCATATCATACATCATAACCATCAATATCTCACAAATCAAATTGTAATAAAATTTTATTAATTTCATAAATTTGAAAATAATCCATAATCATCTTCTGACATTCTGATACAAGGAACATGCGTAAGTGATGAATCTCACCAACAAATTGGAACAATCTTCCACGAACCTGTTGAATTTCAAAGCTGAAAATACCAGGAACATGGACTTGTTGATTTTTCCTAAAGAAAAATACCAATAATTAATTAAAAAATAAATCTCAATGAATAAATAACTTAAATCAATCACCCTCTTCATTAC
>JAOXJP010256150.1:0-21483 GCA_025762735.1 Platanus orientalis | reverse complement strand
GAACCAAAACTAACTAAAATAAAATAAAATAAAATAAGCAAAATTTTAGCCCAAGATGGTGTCTAGGGTGCCAAGTGACTTCATTTGGAATAAAATGGGTGGGAATTTAAAATTCCATCTAACCATTGCCCACTTTATTCCATGTAAAGTCACCTGGTGTACTGGACTCCAAATCCTAAACAGAACATCTATTTCAATTAATAAATACACAAGATATTTACTATAATACCCAATTTTGACCCATGTGTATAGGCTCAAACACCTTTGTCAGGCCACATGTCACGCACTGATTGCTAATGGAGTGGTACATGTTCATTGATACTAGAGATGATTTAAAATCCCAAAGAATCCGGCTTGGATTTTTTACACTGATCCCTAACTTCCTCTAACCTCTACCGAGGGTCAAACAGGTAGTAACATCAGCGCCGAAAGTGATTTTCACTTTTTGGGGGCGAGTGTAACTCACTTCTGACGCTGATGTAGCAGTCCCTTGACCTCTGCGTAAAATGCTGAGCGTAGAAAAAGCTTCGCTAAAACCCTTGCCCCATGATTGGATTAGGTGTGCCCCTTAATGGGTGCTAACAGCGTGCCCGCAACCAGCAGGTGATACGTCACGTTGAAAAAGTGATTTACGCTTTTTGGGGAGCTTTTCACTTTTTTTATGTGACGTATCACCTTTTGATTGTGGGCGCACCATTGGCATTCGTTAAGGGGATGCACATAATCCTTTGGCTTCTCCCCCTATGTGAAAATTCTGGCTCCACCCCTGGGTACCACTATCGTGGCCGATTATTTATAAAATAAGCAAACTATCCTCCTTCCCAACTGTATCCAACCCTTTGTCGACCCTAATTACTGTAGTCATCTATCCTCCTTTTCAAACTTCTTTAAGTGGCTCTTCTTTTGGATCTCATATTGGCTACTTTGAGTTCTCATTCTCTATCTAGAAAGTCAGATTCAGGTCTTGAATACTATAACTAAAGCTTCATGTGGTTAAAGTAAAAGTAGTGAGTTCTACGTGTTTGCAAAGCTCACATGGGCAATGTAATAATGATCCATGTTGTTTAGCTTCTAAAATAGTGGAAAAATACCAATCCCGAACCCGGCCCCTCGTGCATTTATATTGATCTCCGACGAGGTCCTGTCGGTTTTAGGGCTGAAGGATTGAATCTTGGTACTTAGAAGGCAAGGCCATCACTCTTATTCACATTTTCCACTTTAAAATCACCTCAGTTTTTCTCTTTTGCTTCCTCTTCTCTACTTCTTCCTTCTATTCTTTCTTGAATATTTCAGTAATAACTATTTCGTAGAATTTTGAAGCTCTCTTTCTTCTCCTCGCAACTCTTCTCTTTGTAAATAGGTCGTGCACATAGGAGAAAGTCACAGAGGAGGTGGGTTGGTAATAGAAGAAAATGAGTATTTGGTTAGGATTTTAGGGAAGAAGACGTCGATGAGAGAAGGAAGAAGTAGAAGGTATTTTACGGTTTTTAAAAATTATTAAAAAATAATAACTTGTCTAACTTTTCTTTATGCTACATGGCTTCACCAGGTTGGGACTAGATAAAACAAGAGTGTAAGGAAAAAATGAGCAAATTTTTGCCACTTTCTCTTCTTCTTTTTTCTTTTCTAACACGCTTAAGTGGGAAATTGATTTTTTTTTTTGGTAAAGATAGAATATATTGATTAATCAAAAGAAGGCTGAACAAAGGCCGAAGAAAGTCAGCAATATCAAAGTTTAGGTCTTCCCTAATCCAACCCAGGGGAAGAGAATACCAAGATTCAAACCTTTTAGATAATGCACCATGCTTGGCTATGCGATCAGCCACAACATTGACATATCTCTTCACATGCATGCATCTAAAAATAGTAAAGGATTGACAAAGAACACGACAATCATGAACAATATTACAAATATCCCAAGGAGGAACCTCAAGTGGATTCAAAAGAAGGGAAATGATACTTCCAAAGAGTCACCCTCTAGAATTAGGGAAGTAATGCTCAAATCAAGGGTAGTAGTAAGAGTCATCTTAGCTGCTAGGCATTTGGCCATCAGAGGAGAATACGCCACACATTGGTTTGCTTTAGCAATCAAAAAAACCCCTTCCAATCACACATCACAATCCCAACTCCTCCAAAAACAAGTCTGTAAAATAAGAACCATCAAAATTAATTTTCATGAAATCCACGTCTCAGGGCCTCTAAGCCAAGTGAACATTACGCGCATCCGGGTTCAAAAAAGTGTCGTAACAAGCGACTTCATTCATCATCCTGAAAGCAGCAAAAGACGAGTTAAAGATATTGAACTCTACTCTATCAAAAACAACTTTATTATGATATTTCCAAATATCCCAAGAAAATATAGCAATAGTCCTCATGATGTTAGATCTCTCAAATTTAGATGTATCAGGGAGGTCATACCAGATTTAATCCATTTAACAAAGGATATAACATTAACCGTAGAGGTTCTTAAGCAAAGGGGGGAAGCAAACCGAACTGGGGCAACTTGAGCACAACTAAACAATGCATGATGGTCTCTTTAGCCTTTTTACATAAAGGGTAAAGATCTGAAACAGAAATTTTCCTAATCATTAAATTTTCCTTAACTGAAAAAACTTCTTTACATGCACGCCATAGAAAGTGTTTGATTTTTTGGGGAATGTTAAGGGCCCAAATGAGTTTCCAAGGGAAAGATGAATTTTGGGTATCCATTGAAGGAGGGGGGTGAAGAGACTCAGGAGGGTCAGGGGATAAGGATACAAAATAGGCAGACTTAACCAAAAAGATACTTTTTTTTGTCAGGGGTCCAAATCAATTTATCACACATATTAGTCATGGAGATAGGGATCCTAAGAATGCTTTCGATAGCCATCGGGGAGATGATGTTTAAGATACTCTCAAGATTATAGTTCTTAGCCAAGGGGTTGATGAGTTGGGCAACTTTGTGAACCTGAGGTGGTTCTTGGGAGGTAGAAGATAATCTAAATTTGTGGGTCTTAGGAATCCATGGGTCTTTCCAAATATCAATATCGTTACCATTTCCCACTGTCTAACAAAGGCCCTTACCAAGGAGATCTCTACCCCTCATAATGTTCTTCCAAGCCCATGAGCTATCATTTTTACATTTGGTAGACATGAAGGATCCTCTAACATAATACAAGGATTTTAAGAGTCTAACCCACAAGCTATCTGGATTTTGAGGATTCTCGAAGCTTGTTTAGCAAGAAGGGTAAGATTAAAATGATAAAGATCACGGAAACCCATTCCTCAATCTTTTTTACACTTTTGCATCTTATCCCAAGCAATTCAATTAATCATCTTATCATTATCACCACACCCCCACCAAAACTTGTGTTGACTAGACTTAATAGCCGAACAAACAGTTTTGGGTAATAAAAAACAAGACATAGCATAAGAGGGGATGACCGTAACCATTGATTTAATGAGAATTTCTTTACCAGCTTGAGAAAGAAGCTTACCCTTCCAACATTGGATACAAAGCCTAGCACGTTCTTCAATATAGGAAAAGAGGAAAATTCTATCCTTAGCTACCAATGGAAGAGGGGAGCCCTAAATAATTACCAAGATTTTTAGCTTGTTTAATTTTGAGAATACCATTCACAATGTTACGAAATTGACGAGGGGGGTTCTAGCTAAAGATTATCTCATATTTGTCCTGATTGATAGTTTGACTCGAAGCTTCACTAAACTTTTGGAGGCAGTCTTTAATCTCCTCAACCTCTTTTGGAACCACCTTAGAGAAAATATAACAACCATCAGCAAACAGGAGGTGGGAAATGGTAGGACTATTACGATTTAACTTAATCCACAAAATTTTTTGGGCTTTTTCCAACTTGATAAGAGAGGCAGAGAGATCTTCAGCACCGAGTAAGAACAAGAAAGAGGATAGAGGATCCCCTTGACGAAGTCCCTTGGAGGGAAGAATGTCCTTACCCGGAGAACCATTAATGAGGACTTTACAGCTAACCGATGACATGCATTCTTGGATCCACATAATTCACTTTTGATTAAAACCAATTTTTTTCATCATGGTTGTAACCATATTCCACTCCACCAGATCATAGGTTTTGCTCATATCCAATTTGATAGCCATATGATGATTACACGATTTATCATTTTTAAGAAATCGGATAACTTCATGAGCAATAAGGATATTATCAAAAAATTGTCTACCCTTGACAAAGGCACTTTGATGAGGAGAAATAATATCAGGGAAAACATGTTTCATTCTTTTGGCTAATAGGTCTAAACTCAACCATAGATTCGAGAGATTTAAGTTTTGGGATTAAAGCAATGAACATTTGGTTTATCAAAGATAAAGGAGAAGAATGATTAAAGAAATTTTGAATAGCACTAATAACATCTTCTCCAACAATCTCCCAATATTCTTGAAAGAAACTTGCTTGGAATCCATCCGGCTCAGGAGCCTTCAGTTTTCCTTTTTGAAAAACAACTCTTTTAATTTCCTCACTACTGAAATCCCTATTAAGGAGCTCTTTAGACTCGTCTGATAAGAAAAGATGAGCATTATCAGAAATATTGGAAATCTATTCGAAAGATGGAGTATTAGATCTAAACAAAGAAGAAAAGTATTCTTTTACAGTGTTTGGAATGTTCTCCTGACCTTTAACCCAATCCCCATTAGAGTCCTTGATATAAACAATTTTATTCCTAGCCCTCTTAACCATAGTAGACATGTGAAAAAATTTGGAATTTCTATCTCCCCATTTTAGCCAATTGACTCTAGATTTCTGAGCCTAAATGATTGCATTTTTGTGTAACCAGTCATCAAGGTTTGCTTCTTCCTTCTTAATGACTAGCAGAATGTCCTCGTCAGGGAGAAACTTATGAAGATTCTCCAAATTCACTTTCGCTTCATTAATCTTGCTATCAATATTCTCAAAAACTAATTTGTTCCATTTTCTAAGGGAGAGAGGAAGGGCATCAAGCCTATTCTTAAACTTTGTGCAACCATTCGAATTATATTTACTATTCCAAATAGACTGTACATGATCATTGCAATTAGAATGGCTAGTTCATGTCCATTCAAATCTAAAGGGTCTAGGGGAAAATTTAAGAGGGGGAGTTGTATCCAAGAGCAAACGACTATGATCAGACCCATGGATACTAAGATTTTCAAGATTAGCTTCAGGAAAAAGAGATTTCCATTCCTCATTAATGGTGACCCGGTCCAATCTTTCTTTAATATATCTAATGCCCCCTTGATTGTTGACACAAGTAAAGTGGGGACCATGATGAACCGTATCCAATAATCTACCCTCACCAAGAATCCTATGAGCATTTCTAATATATCCATTTAGGATTCGATTAGCCCCTCTTTGTCATTTCTATCCCAGATACAATTCCAATCTCCCATATAGATAATAAGGCCAACCATGTTCAAAACTTTAGAAATAATCAAATCATAGAAAGCAAGTCTATGCTCCTTGACGATTCCCCATAGACAAACAAAGCTCTCCAAATGATATTCGAGTCCTTATCTTTAATTTTAGCAGCAATATATCTAGAGTTAAGCTCAGATACTTTAACATCAATGTCCTTTCTCCAAATCAAAACGAGACCCCTCGAGAGACCCAAAGAGTCAACAACTTTAATATTCCAACCTTTACATAATCCCGATTTTTTCTAAAAATCATTGCCTTAACACTTAGTTTCTGATAAGAATACGATCTGCGGGTTTTTGGACTTTATCATAACCCGAAGTGCTCTAGCTGTCAGGGATTTCCCGATTCCCTAGCAGCTCCAAGTGGAAATCTTTATGGAACACCGAGGTGCTATTATGGGACAACCACCGAAACCCATTCAAAAACATTTGAAAATTGGGAGATCGAACTTCAACAAAAAATAAAGGTTTGGCTTTTCTCTGAAATGTGATCCCAAATTTTGGCCATTTTGGGACAATAAGATTGGCGAATAGCTCCTCTAAGCCCCATCCTCACATATTCAGGGTCAAGCAAACCTGGTGAATCATAGCACCTTTTAACCATAGAAAACCATTCACATACCTTAATCATCACAGGATATTGTTTGATTTTTTTTATTTCATCACCTTAAACTAGATTCCAATAAGAGTAGAGTTTTTTATTTGATCTAGCAAGGAGGTTACTCTCATACCACCCATTTTGACCCTGCGTCCATCCAAGAATTTGTACCCTAGACACAACTTGAAGACCTCTACTTTGCCCAACATTTTTATGTGGCATACTTTTGCTCAGATAGAGTAATTTGGCTAATAGCCACACCTTTTTTCAGTGGTTGCATATTTGGTTAAAAAATAGAGGGAGGCGAGACAAGGGGCTAACTTCTTCGCAAATCATAATGGAATAATCACATACTAAATAATAAAGCATTGCCTTTTTGGAATATAAGCAACATAAAGTTAGGGTTACCTCAGTTAGTATGATAATACAGGACCTCGGGGCTTTGTTTGAAGAGTTAGAGAAATCATCACCGCTTCAGAGCCTCTTCATAAGGGGTTCATCAACATGCACCAAAAGATGCTTGGCATTCAGATTGACATCTACTTGAGCTTGAGAATGCTGAGCAGAAGTCTTCGGACTGCTATAACCAGTCCCAGGGGAAAGATCTCAAGTCACCTCTGCTATTCCTCCATGGTGCATCAACACCTGCTTCACAACCTTCTTTCTTGCCAGATTAGGGCATATCACCCCCTCATACTCACAACATGATGTTTTCAGCAGGCGGGGAGAATTGCTAGGATCTTCCACACTAATGGCGATAATAGGAATCTTTTGCTTTTTCACCCCCCAAGTTCTTTCATGTTGTACCCAATACAACCCCCTTTGGCTTCGTTTCCACTTTGCTAGTCATGAGGGCCTTCAATGGGAGAATTCAGTTTTTTTTCCAAGTCCATGGGCCTTTGGGTGAACCCAAGGGCTGATAGCATCCATTCAAGTTCAAAGTCACTTGGTTTGACCAAGGCATTGGGGCTAACATTCTATTTAGAAATGTTAGGTTGGATATCTTCGTTCCTCAAAATAAGCCAACAAGTAATGCTAATGCATGGCCAACCTATTGTCGTGTTAGAAGGGAGAAAGATCTTATCTCCTCTCACAAATTTGATCACCACCGTCTGATATGGCATGGGGGAATCAAGGAGTGAGGACTGCAGCCCATTGTCAGCAAGGAAGAGTTTTGTAGACTAATAGTCATTGGGACAAAATAGGGTGCTGCCACCAAGTCCGTTCGTTTCCGACTCAGTTCGTCAGTCGATCGTCTTCCTCGGAACTTACCGACAGGATTGGATGAGGAAGCTTTGGTATCTGTAGAGACAAGCTTAGAGAAAGAACACATGCAACACTATCATTGGACATAAAGAACGCTTGGAGTGCAGCGTCTTTGGGATATTAACCCCCAAACTTACCGGTGACACAATTTCCGAATAAAACACCAAAGCAGTTTAAACACTTCAAATTGGATCGACCATCTTTCAAAGACCCGTGATTAGACGAGCACACACACCACCAACAAGACCGACCATTTTCACAGACTTTGAATCATAAACAGGTGATCACATACACCACTTACCATTGACAACCATAAAAAAACTGAATAAGCCTAACTTTACAACATTCTGAAACACCTTGACAAATAGCACCCTGACAAAGATAGTTCATAGGATCCCATATTTCAAGGAGATAAAGAGCATCATTGGGAGTTGAGGAGCATCTTTGGGAGCTAAAAAAAGCATCGCCGAGAGCTAAAGCCTTGTTGTTAGGCAGAGAGTCATGGGATCCAACAATAACAAAGTTTGATAAGATTGGGAAATTGATGCTTGATGGATGCTATAAATGTTTAGGTTCAAGATGATCCAAACTGACCTTTTTCTTTATTTTTAAAAACTTTAGGTATTTATTGTTATATTTTTTTTATTTTATCAAAGGGTATGGTTGTTACTGTTGTTGTATCAACTAATAGAAACCTTATTTACCCCCTCACCCCCACTCCCGAAAAAAAAAGAGGAAGATAAAAAAAAACTCAATAGAAACCTAAGTGGAGACTCCAACCTGAATGGAGAGATATCACACTAACACCAATCAATGAATGATGTCTGGCAAGGGTGTACGACCATAAAAATACACATGGGTCAAAAGAAAAGAGCGTAACAAAATAAAAATTAAATTAATAAGTACTTATGAATTTATTAGAGTATCCATTGTTAGGCATAGTGCCATATGATGGGTAGTTACTCTCTCTCTCTCTCTCTCATGGATATACAATGTCACTACCCCTCTAATTGATTGAAATAAGGGCGGTTATATGGTAAAAGAGATATACACAAGCAGAGTCAAACCACCTAAAGTTATTGTCCAGGGTAGTCAATAAGGCCAGTTTGGCTTATTATCAATATAATAATAATAATTATAATAATAAGGCTAATTTGGCTTGAGCCAATTTGTTATGTTCAAAGAATGGGCGAGGTACGCAAGTTAGATATAGAGCTAAGTCGAGTTTAAGGCGAGGTTTTAATCTCAAAATCTTTTTTTTGGGTCCATATGTCATATTGTAGACTCCTATAGTGCATTACTTAAAAGGCAATAGAGGAATTGCTCTCAATTTCTAAATGAGGGGCTATTGGGTGGCATGAATGTCACTCGACTTTCCATGCGTCTAATAGGATTTGACTTTCAAGTAATTTACATGGCACCGAAAGAAAAAAAAACATAAGATAGGTATATCAAGGCCATAATCTTTTTTTTTTTTTTTATAAGATAAATTATATTAAAGAAAGGGGATAAGATATCCCCCCAAAAACCAACTGCCCAACCGGGCTATGAAGAGGGATAAAATCTAAAAACTTGACCCCATCCTCTCTTAATATCCATAATTGAATGGTTAACAAAATCTTTACAATTACTAGCCCAAATACAACATAAATCTTTTGCTTTCTTATAAACAACATGAGCCGGTTCCGCGTGATTTTCAAAAATCCTATTGTCATCACCAATCTACTACATGAGTTCCTTTGTTTGAGCAATTGTCATCACCAAGGCCACCATTACCAACAAAATCAACTGTCTTTCAACCGGGCCCATCACCAGATCACCTAATCATATGCCACCAACCACAAAGGACTGACATTACAGTAGTCGTGATTAGCCATTGTCTAATGTTGCTATCACCTACATCTTTGGCTCACTACTAAAAATATGTTCGCTTAGGGAAATAAGTCATGCAACCTAAATGCATTATTTCTTGACTCATTGTTATGGCGTTAGTTTGTTGGCATAACAAAAACAATCTTGAAATACCATAGTGATGTGATATGAGCCTAAATACTTGTAATCAATGTGTAGGACTCAATTTTCACACAACAAATAGATCCCTTTGAAAAGAAACTTTCTCATTGTAGAAAAGAACTCTTGATATTTTGGATTAACCATCATCCTTTTTAATGACATAGTGGATATTAGTTTTGAAAAGAAATAAGGTTTTTGAGTTTTGAAAATGGTGTGAAAGTATCTAACTCCATTAACTTAGTCCATTTATAATATTCTTAGGCAAGTAGTTTGAATACGAATTTGATAAGGTAAGTATCCTTGATGATACTATTTGAGCACTCGAATTTGGAGCCAGTTCTAATTTTCAAATTAAGCATATTTGAGCGCTCGAACCTTGTCAAGTTCATAAAACTCTGTTATTTAACTATTTGGTGATTTTTATTAACTTCTTTTGATTCAAAACACTTCTTAAGGTCATAAATTGATCCAATTTTCATCTCAGGGTCAACCTTAGTCCATTAAGAGATGTTTTGAGCTCTCAACCATTTTTTTGTGATATTTTTACATGTTTAGCACATTATTATTAATGCCTTGACCAATTTAATTAAGTTCTTCACCTGTTCAAGTACATGAACTTCTTTCTTTGATATTAGAACTTCTTTCTTCAATGTTGCTTGAGCTTGGTTCTCATTCTTTGACACTTTACAAACTCTTAACATTCATGAACCATGGCTTATACAACTAATCTAACTTTGGCATGAAATTGACAATACTAACATATTTAACAATTTACTATAACGTATGCAAAGAAAAGTTTATTTACTATAAAGTAAGTAAATAAAAGTAATGACTTGTACACTAGAAAGCAAGTAAAAAAGAAAAATATATATACTAGACAACAAGTAAATATTGATTTTATTAAAGTCCTAGGAGGATTATCTCTTATAATGTTTGTCCAAGTCATTTATGTCTTTTATATGTGGACAACACTTCTTTTAGAATCTACTTCTTTTAAAAGGGAATAGAAGAAAAGAAAATAAAATAAGAGAGAGAGAGAGAGAGAGAGAGAGAGAGAGAGAGAGAGAGAGAGAGAGAGAGGAGGGGAGGAACAGGGAGAGACAGGAGGAGGTAGAGAGAAAGAGAGGGGTTAGCTGAAGAACTAGTAGAATTTTCCTAAGGTAGTTAAAGATGGAAGAGAGGTTTTTATAGAATTTCTTCAAAGCATTAAGACTTAGGGTTCTAGAGAAATTTATCTACAATTTTTTGGAGGTTTAGAGGGATGAAAATATGAGGAGGGGACCCTCATTTTATATAGTGTTTAATGATTAGTGGGATGATATAAGCATCCCTTATAATACACATGTAATGACATGTTTTAGTAATTATTAGATAAAAATTGGTTATAAAACAAACTAAAGCCTTGGTAGTCTGTGTAATAGAAGATGGTTGTGTGTATGAAGGACACACTTTGAACAATGCACAAGACATCCAAAGAATATTATTGGGAATAAAGCATATTCAAAGAATATCATTGGCTTAGATATAATGTTGTGTATGTATGCGAATATCAATATACAAAAATGCATACTAAAAAGTTGTTAACTTTTATTTGGTGTAGTGCATTTTCATACCTCACCACACATCTTTATGATTAACTCTTTTGGAGGTCTCCAATTTCAGTCATTTTCATTGTCATGGGCTTATTTAATATGGCAGTCCTATGATGTAAATTTTGAAGTTATCTAACTTGGTCCACCATTGATTTTGCTATATTAGAAAACATACAATTTCTCAGTTAAAGAGTTTAGAGGATGAATTTGATCAAATTGGAATACAATCAAGTAGATCTAGTTATTTTTCGTTGTATGAAACATATGCTTGTATTTCAAATACATGTTCAAAAAATATTTGATAAAATACTCTAGTTTAAGTGACTAGATCCATATACATTATCCAAAAAGTGACTAAATGTGTAATACTTAGGATATGACCTCAGGGTTGTCCTTTGAGATTCATAAGTCTTATGATATTTTGGTCATATTCAACAATTGAATTGGCGATCCCTTGATCGGATGTCACTCTAGATCAACCGATGCAATTTCAAAGGTCGTGAATTACCGTAGCGTTGTGACCCTAAAACAAGGATTTTGCCAACCTCCTATGGCATTGTCAATTAGCTTGTCAGTAGTGGTGACTGCTTCAAAGACATTTATAATCTCCAGTTAACCAAAAGTCAAGTCTAGAAAATTGTCATCAAAATATACTGTTTCAGCAAAAATAGTATTCCGATTCATAAAAAACTTAAATGTCTCTCACTAGTGAGCATAAAGACATGCATTTAAAATGATTTCGGGTTTTTAAGAGTTTTTGACCATTTCAAACATGCTAGTGTATCCGCTTTATTTATAGAACATTAGACTCCTATCCATTTTTCATTAGATTCTGTTTTCAAGACTTTGAGTGATATCGCATTTGTTTTCCAATGAAGAATCAAATAACAACTTTTTGTAATGTCATTTGGTAGACTTTAACTTGAGATTGTCATTGTATTGTTAGTTCATTTTAGCAAGAATTATCACAATTAATTAGATGCACCAATTGGCACATTTTACGAGATATACGGATAGTCATTTAATCACTTAAGTATTGAGCAATGCCTAAAATATTTGGAAAAGTAAGTGCTATGAAATAAAAGGATCCTCTAATGCTTGTGCCAAAATTAAATGTTGACACAATGCAATAACCAATTACTCAATAACAAAAAAATCAACAAGCATATAAACACACAAGAATTTTATATGATTCGATCAAGTAGCATTTTAGATAAGAGAGGTCCGAGTTCCATTTAAGTGAGAAAACAAGAATTACAAAGGTTTTATCAATGTTATAATCATTAAATCATAGAACAGAAAACCCAAGGAAGTACTCAAACAATTTTCCCACAGGCCTTTTAAACCCTTTATCACAAAAGACAATCTTTTTTCACTCACCATGAACACATGTTTCGCTAGTAAAAGCTCATTATAAAGTTCTTCTCCAAAGAGCATTCTATTGTGTTTTTAAAAACATATAACTCTTATGTTACAATAAAAGCTTCTTTTGGGCCACTTTCCTTCTAATTCACTTGCTAGGAGAAACGATCCTATATCTTTAAACCTCAGTCATTAAAATTGCCACTAATCCAATGGTTGAGAAACAAAACACAATCACAACACATCCTAAGGTCTTTTAAGTCGTAGGGAACTGAATAGGCGCCACTACCAAACTTTGCTATGGCCCCCCAAACCATGCACTGAGCCGTTACAACCATTACTTGGTCTAAGTGTCATAATTGATGCCCCCAGGACTTGGTGCCATCGGTGCAACTTAACAACTTGTCTCTCACTGTCTTCAATAACAAAAAAAAACCTTTCCAGTAGCTACATTCTTAAATCCATTCATATATACCTACCACCATCACTTAGAGCGAGAATGAAAGAAAAGGTGGGTAGCAAAGCTAGTTGGGCTCACATGAACCATCATGGTTCCTCACACAAATAAAATTCCTATTTTAGTTTTTTTTTTTTTTTTTTTTTGAGAAAACATCTTACTTAGTTGTTCATATGCATATAAATTTTGCAAGGACAAGTGATGACTCAACGGTTTGCATAGATGAATGATGGATCAATTAACAACAATGAGCAATATTGGGCCAACATCGGTGAACAGGTCTAATGTTAGATACACTCAAGCACCGTAATGGGTCATCTTCAATATTCAAAACAAAGCTCCTTTCTCTCTAATTAACTATCTCCAAAAGCTTGTGGCCTGTTGAGTTTGAAAATTTGAGCGACATTAGTAAGTTGGGGTGACTGACCCACTTGAGTTTTTGCTGGTTGGGCCATGAAGTTCATAATCATGCATTAAAGATTGATGAAAGACCACGTTGAAGTTTGATAGGGGAAAATACCAAGACCATATAACTGAGAAAACCCCAACCCCTAAGAAACTAACCCAGGGGGTCCTTATTAAGGAAACCTATCAAGGCCCCGAAAGTTGTAACACCCGGGAAGGATGTGATTGTAATAGCAACCCAAAGGATAATGACCCTTCAACATCGAGGCTTATAAAGTAGTTGGAAACGAAGTCCTGGGGGATGTCCTATTGAGTCATCATTCCCCCCCGATGCTTGACACCCCAAAACCCTAAAGGATAGTGACCCTTCGACATTAAGGCTTATAAAGTAGTTAGAAACGAAGTCCTGGGGGGATGTCCTATCGAGTCATCATTCCCCCTGATGCCTATCACCCCAAAACCCCTGGGATGAGTCCCGGGGCATGTCTCGGGTCCTGGGTAACTAGGCACCAAGAAAAGGAAGCCACCCTATAGCTAGTTGCCTGGTGCCAAAGAATAATCTAGAAGTTGTTACAAAAAGAATATTCTTTACAGTTGGCCTAACAGATTGAGAAGAGACAAAATAAGAGAAAATCACTACGCTAACAGACCAAAATGGAAAGACCAGATCTGTGCCAAATATACCACATCAAATCCAGGAAGTTGCCATTATCGACATGGGAAGATCCAAGCAGAATCTCACCTGATATACCTCTACTCGAGCCTATAAATAGGGGGAACATTCATCTCAACAGGTATGAAAAAATAACCCTAGTAAGAGTTCTGCATTCAACAACTATTCCTATCAGACTTGATCGTCAGAGAGCTTGAGGCATGCACCCCACCGGTGTTATAGCTCTTTTGCTTTGTCTTGTAGGGACCATTTCGCTAAAGATCTTGGCCAACTGTGTATTCATTTGATTGGTATCAGGACACTCGTGATTCTAGTACCGGGTTGCTACTTGCTCATGCCCTCAGGGCTAGACAGGTGAAAGTCAATAGTGATTCCCAGCTCGTTACAAGGTAAGTATTGGGAGAATATGAGGCGAGAGATGAACGGATGAAGCAATATCAAGCACTGACAGCAAAGGAAAAATCTCAGTTCGAGTAGTTCAGCATATAACAAGTCCCTCCAGGATAAAACGAGAAAGTCGATAAGTTGGCTAAACTCACAGAGTCAACTGAGGAAAACCTTGACCCCAAAATCTTCATGGAGAACTTAGCCAAGCCAAACATTGAGATAGAGGAAGGCAAAGAGGTCAACATGGCAAGCCCTGAACCCGAATGAGCTAACCAAATCATAAAATACTCGAAGGATGGAGGGTTACCCGATAACAGGGACGAGGCAAGGAAAGTTAAGGTGAGGGCAATTTGATATCTCCTCATCAATGACACCCTCTACAAAAGAAGATTTACTCTTCCCCTGCTAAAGTGTTTATCCATCCAGGAAATCGACTATGTTCTCTAAGAAGTACATGAAGGGGTATATAGGAACCACTTGGGGGGTAAAGCATTGGCCATCAAAGTAATCAAAGAAGGGTATTATTGACCCTTAATACAAAAAGATGCAAACGCGTTCATCTATACGTGCAATAAGTGCCAAAGATTTGCTATCATCCCAAGAAATCCTGCTGAAGAGCTAGTCTTGATAAATGGTCCATGGCCTTTCGCCCAGTGGAGAATCGACATTGTCGAGCTTCTCCCTCGAGGAAAGAGGCAAATGAAGTTCTTAGTGATTACCATCGACTACTTCACAAAATGGGTGGAGGCAGAGCCCATGGCAAAGATCATCGAGAAGAATATTCGGGACTTCAAATGAAAACCAATTGTGTGTTGATTCTGGATACCCAGGGTACTCATCACCGACAACAGTAAGCAGTTGGACAATGCCCATTTTGAGAATCTTGTTAGGGGCTCGGGATTATAAATCACTTTTTTTTTCTGAACACCCTCAAGCTAACGGTCAGGTGGAGGTCTCTATTTGGACACTACTGAGCATCATTAAGAAGAGGCTTAAGAATTCAAAAGGCCTTTGGCCCGATGGGCTACCCAGTATCCTATGGCCTGCGGTACTACAATTAGAACCCCCACCGGGGAAACACCATTCCTCTTGGCATTTGAAACCGAGGCAATGATCCCGGTAGAGATCAAAGTGACCACCTACAGAATGGCAAGTTTCAACCCAGAGAAAAATGATGAGTACCTCATAAACAACCTAGATGTGTTAGAAGACAAAAGATATGAGGCTGCAATTCGGATAGCCACCTATAAGCACAAAATGACTAAGTACAATAACTTACAAGTAAAGCCAATAAAATTTGCAATAAGAGACTTAGTCCTTAAGAAGGTTAGCCTAGTGACTCAAGACCCAACAGAAAGAAAACTAAATCCAAGTTGGGAAGGACCTTATAGAGCAATACGTTTTTATAGACTCGGGACATACCATCTCGAGACGTTGCAAGGAGAGCCATTACCTTAACCATGGAACATCGAGCATCTGAGAAAATATTATTAATAATGCTGATGTGATTGTTTATTTTACATTAATAATTTTTTTTATTCAACAGAGATGAGAGAGTTTAGACCCCTGGGCCTAGGTCACAAGATTGACTCCAGGTCACAAGACTGACCCATCCCTAAGGGGAGAGTTTAGGCCCCTAGACCAAGGTCATAAGACTGACACATCCCTAATGGGAGAGTTCAGGCCCCTGGGCCCATGTCATAAGAATGACCCCATGTCACAAGACTAACCTATCCCTAAGTGGAAAGTTCAAGCTCCCAGACCCAAGTCACAAGACTGACTCATCCCTAAGGGGAGAGTTCAGGCCCCCGGGCCCATGTCACGACGATGATCCCAGGTCACAAGACTGACCCCAGGTTATAAGACTGACCCATCCCTTAGGGGAGAGTTCAGGCCCCCGGGCTTGGGTCACAAGACTAACCCATCCCTTAGGGGAGAGTTCAGGTCCCCAGGCCCAGGTCACAAGGATGACCTATCCCTTAGGGGAGAGTTTAGATGATAAGACGAAAGGAGCATGGGCAATATACGAGGCCTTGCTCGGTGCCATTCAACAACAATTAGGAGAACAACTGACGATTGTTATGAACACTACATCTATTAAAGTCTCAGAGATTCTTGAGAATGAGGCGGTCAAAAACCTTGACGGGTAAGGCTGAAGCCTCGAGATGTACTAAGACGTGAGTATTGTTGTTAAAGAGACTAAGGTCGACCCTTCAACATCAAGTAAGTGCAACTCCAACATCTTACGTATTGGAGAAGAACGGGTGCCTAAAAATACTCGAGGACATCGTAGAAGAAAATCCCCACACAGGGTGATAACTTAAGTTTCAGCAGTGCCATCAAAGATCCTTAAGTCACCTCGGTCAGAAAGAGTCGAATGACTTATAAGTTAATTTTCTAAGGCCAGCATACCCCTATAAACTTAGAATTTTTTTGAAAGGGTAGCTAAAGATTTTTCCATGAGGCGTACCCACACTTAGAAATTTTTTGCCTACCCCTACATACTTAGAAAATTTTTGGAAGGGTACTTAAGGAACTTTCAATGAGGTGTACCCACACTTAGAATTATTTTTGCAAAAAATAAAGAAAAGCTGGAACTAAACCATAGCAAAACATAAAATGAGGGTAAAAGAAAATTTCATTAATGAAATAAAGATGGTTTACATCGATAAAAAAAAAACAAACAAAGAAAAATATACATTTATGCCAAGGGATTGTCAGCCCCTAGGTTTTCCACCCCAGCACCTCCTGAGGCCACAGTCTTAGTGCCATCGACCCCGTCTCATTTTTCTCCTTCTTCCTTCTCTAGGTCGAAGGGCGTAAAGTCTAAGTCCGGAAAGGCCTAGGTAGCTTACTTTTGAACTCCTCAAAGCTGTCAAAGAAGCACTAGACGTTCACAACCTGAAAGGAGTCAGACTTAGGGGGAACTCCCAGCCTTCACTGAAGATAAAAAAATAACGGCTCCTCCATCCTCTGTTAGAACTCGGGAGGCCAGTTACCAGAGTACTTATTGGGACCTGGCTTGCGAAATACCACCACCCCGGCTCCTGCTCCTTGGGACAGTAGCAGTGGATCAACTCATTGAGGGTAAAGTGTGCCCTCCCCTTGAACGTCAACTCCCACAGGACCGTACATCTTAGGGCTATCCTCCCAGCGTTAGGCATTAACTGTCTCGGTGCCAAATCGAGACAGAGCAATAGGTCCTTAAGGAAGTACGGAACTAGAAAATGCATGCCGACCAAAAGAGCTTGCTAGTACAACGTTAGGCTGTTGTCAGGGGTCTGAAAGTCTAAAATGCTCCCAGGAGCAGTGAGGACAACCTCCTCAGGAATGATGTAAGTCCCCCGATACCGGGTTAGGGTCTACAGCCCCAACTCAGACGTGTAGCCAACAGTGGCAAAATCTTGCCCGAGAGCAATCTCCTTTGCTGCAACTAGGTTTGCAGTTTTGTCAAGAGGAGCTGGCTTGGCGGCCTGCTTAGGGAAGTTTTGTGGGACCTCAATTAGGTCATTGGCACCATCAACCATGTAGTCAACACTATCCCTGGACATCGTTGGGTATAATAAGAAGTAGAGGGAAAGGAAGAAAAAGGCCCAAAAGAGAAAAACTGAAAACCCAAAGTTGAAATACATGGAAACTAGATGAAACAGATCAAAAAGATGATCGCCGGAGTGTAGGTAGCTTGTGTGAAATCTCCTAGAGGAGGATACAAAGAGCAACAGAGTGAGGTTCAAAATGTAAGTGAAAAATAAAATGGTTTTCGAGTGTCGTATTTATAGATAAAATTCCTAACCCTCGACCCTACACGTGTTGCCCATTTAGGGGGTACCAAAGCGTTATGATTACCTCAGGAGTTGAAATGGTGCTCAAATCTTGAAATGAGCACTGGGCTTAATCCATTAGTCTAATTGCATCAAGATGCACACGAGATGTGATGCTCGGCATAACCCATGAACGACATAGGCATGCCCCCTCAGTTGTCGTAATGCATTAAATGAAACATCATCATAACACTTGCCCACAATTAATGCATCTTCGATAAATAAAAAAACAAAATTAACTGTCGAAATGAATAACGATGGTAGAAAGTGATTCACATTCCTGAGCCAGGTTATCCATGACTCGAGAATAAGGGGGCAACTAATAGGAGAAACTACTGGGACCATATAACCGAGAAAACCCAGATCCCTAAGAAATTAACCTAGGGGGTCCTTATTAAGGAAACCTGCCGAGGCCCCCGAAAGTTGTAACACCCGGGAATGATGTGCTCGTAATAGCAACCTGAAGGATAGTGAGACCACTTAAGAAAGGTTCTATTGTTCAACGACCCTTTGACATTGAGGCTTGTAAAGGAGCTAGAAAAGAAGTCCCCGGGGATGTCCTATTGGGTATCATTCTCCCTAACGCTTGACACCTCGAAACCACTGGGATGAGTCTTGGGGAGTGTCCCAGATAACTAGGCACCAAGAAAAGGAAGCCACCCCACAACTAGTTGTCCGATTCCAAAGAACGATCCAGAAGTTGTTACAAAAAAAATATTCTTTACACCTGGCCTAACAGATTGAGAAGAGACAAAATAGGAGAAAACCACTATGCTAACAAACCAAAACAGAAAGGTTAGATTTGTGCCAAATATACCACATCATATTTGGGAAGTTGCCATTATCGACACGGGAAGATCCGGGTAGAATCTCACCTAATATGCCTCTACTCGAGCCTATAAATAAGGGGAATGTTCAACTCAACAGGTATGAAAAAATAACCCTAGCAAGAGTTCTGTATTCAACAACTATTCCTATCTGACTTGATCGTCAGAGAGCTGGAGGCCAGCACCCTACCGGTGTTATAACTCTTTTACTTTGTCTTGTAGGGACCATTTCACCGAAGATCTTGACCAATTGTGCATCCATCTGACTGGTACCGGGATGTTTGTGATTCTAGTATCATCAAAGTTAAATGAAAAAAACTAGGATAGTAAAAGCAACCTAATCCTTTTTTCTTTTTAATGAGAGCTTCCTGTGTTTTGAACATTGGTATTATTTTTATTTATTGGTAAATTGAACTAATAGTTCCATTTATATATTTAAGGAAGAGCTACAAAATCCATATCCTCGACGATCTTATGTAACCATTGTGGAATATTAGCTGTCCAATCTACGGGGATTGGACTTGTAACCCTATGCCTAGCTAATGCATAAGCTGGTTTATTACTCTACTAACATGCTTTATTTCTAAGAAACTAAAACTAATTAAAATTTCTTTGCAGTCATTTGCATAGTCTTATTTCTTGGGAGCATTCCTTCATTGTGCCATTCAACGAGTTGATTACTTCCGCTGAGTTTCTTTCTACTATCAACTTTTGAATTCCAAGTGCTGCAGCCATTTTAATTCCCCATTCTCCAAAGCTGGATTGCCAGCCTAAGTCCAGGCTGGGTTTGTCTGCGATTGTTTATGTAAAGCTGGGTCTCCAAGTTACAACCTAGTACTCTCCTTCACCCTCACTAACTTGATATAAACTATATTTTTACAAGAGGAAGGGAGGAAGAGCACTCACACACGTATGACAGGGAGAGAGAGAGGGGAACTTATTGTTGTAGCTGATGCTGCAAGAGGGAGGGGAAGAAGTAGGAGCATGCATGGGCTGGAGTTGGGCCAGTCCTTAACTGGTCCAAGGCAGAGCTGCGATGATCAGGAAAAAAAAATAGACCTCAAGGGCCGAGGATCTTGGTTTGAATTTACAGGCCTCAGTCCATGAATCAGGCCAAGGTCAGCCAGAGCACAACTGAAGCTTAAGTTGGGGCTTAAAGTTGGACGGGTCCTGTTGGTCCTCATCTTGGGCTGGGCTCGGGTTGGCCTGGCAATGTGAATAGCCTTAGGGAAAGGGGAAATGGGGGAAGATTGGGATTTTTTTTTGTAGGGGGTGGGGGGGCTGGGATTTGGTGCAACCCCTTAACAAACACCTAAGGTCCACCCTGCATCAAGGGCAGACACATCATCAGTGTTGGAAAAGTGATTCACACTTTTTGAGGGTGATTATCACTTTTCAGCACTGATGTGTTCGCCCCTGATGCAGGGCGGACCTTAGGCGTTTTTTAAGAGTCGCACCAAATCCTCAGGAGAGGGGGGGTTGGTTGAGCAAAAGAATGGGTCAGAAGCATACTCATTACTAGTGTGGTTAGGTGTTAGCACCCCAAGACTTGGCTTGAGGCAGGCTGAGCAATCAGTCCAAGGGGATGGACTGAGTGACAGACCAAAGCAAGGTGCAAGGGTTCGGGAGTGTGTTTGGGCAGCGGCCAAGACACTCGGCTTGAAGAAACAAGCACATAGGCTGTATAGGCAAGTGGCTTAACAACCTGGCCAGCAACAAGAGATGCGGCATGAGGAGCAGTCCAAGGTTGGGGCTGGAGTTGAGACTTGGTGAGAAGGGCAGCGGAGTCTGGACACCAAGCATATGGGCTGTGCGTGGGAGAGGGACCCAGACAGCCTGGCTGCGCATGGGCAGATGACCCAGGCAGCCAAGACATTGGTGGTACTGATGAGATTGTGGGAGTGGCATGAGTAGCGGGCTTGGACACTCAGTCGACATGTTGGTAGCATGGGGTTGTGCATAGGTTGACTGTCCAAGCAGCCAAGACAGCACAACAAGGCACTGCACTAGGCTGTACGTGGGCAAGCAGCCCAGACAGTAAGCATAGTAGGTGACTATGTCAAGGAGACACTGGTCTGCATAGGGGTAGGAGGCCCAGCATGACCAGACACCGGTAAAGACCTTGGCTGTGCATGGGAAGATGACTCAGGCAGCCAAGGCACATGTGCATGCTGATAGGAGGCAGCATGGGTTTGCATAAGGGCAGGTGGCCCAGCCAAACCACACACAGGCAAGCCCTGGCTGAGCGTGGGCAGGTGGCCCAGGCAGCCAGGCAGGTGCTCAACATGGTGGCATGAGTACTAAGGCAAAGCATGCAGCACAGGCACCAGGCGCAGGCGCACAACACTGGCACAGAGGCACAGGAGTGTAGCATAGGCGCTCAGGCGCAGGCATGCAGCGTGGCCAGGCACTCAGGCCACAGATGGGTGAAGTCTAGGCTCAACAATGGTGCAGGGCCAGGCGCATAGCAGCACTGGCACAGGCCAGACGTGCAGCAGCATAGGCCATGGCATGGGCAGTATGGCCCGAGGAGGTGGCTTGGCTTGACACAGGCGTGGAGGGTGGCATGCAGCACAGGGGTGCTGTCACGGCCATTTTGTCCAGCGCTGTTCGCATGGCCATGGCCTGTGACACTTAGCCTTTTTGCTTTTTGTGGCCTG
>JAOXJP010256139.1:0-21483 GCA_025762735.1 Platanus orientalis | reverse complement strand
GTGTATAAGAGACAGGTTGTTGGAGTATGACTAGATTGATTTATAGATGATCTGAACTATGGCATTTTAGTTGTTTATGCTTGCTGCCTTTCCATGAAGGATCCTTATTCTGAAATCCCTAAAAAATGGTTTGATCATGTCCCTTAGGACCTTAGGATAGGGATGAGGTCTTGTATGCTAAATCCAGAAAATGAAATGAATGTTGTCTACATATGCCATGAAGAATGTTTCTTTCTTGAATGTGGATCAAAATTGGTTCATGGGGAAAATATGACGAATTTTCCTTTGCCTTTGTTGTACTTTGATGTTTGAAAGATGGGTAATTTGGAGTGTCATTTCTGGTTTTCACTCAAAACTTGAACTTTATTGCTCCTTTTTTTGTTCTTGTTAGAAAGAGTACTAACAAGCCTGAGTTAAAGTGTCATTCTTGGTTTTCACTCGAATCTCTTTTTTATTTTTTATTTTATTTTATTTTCCCTTGTTTATACAAACAGGTTTAGGTCTAGGGTATCCGGAATGGATGATTTATACTTTGCCAAAATCTGATTAAATGCCTGATTTCTATACTTTGACTTGTGCTCAAAATTTCTTTAAAATAAAGAGGGATATGAATAATTTTGCAAGGCAATTTTCTAAAGGGATATTTTGGGGTCTCTTCGCAGGATTTGAGTAAGATCATGGTTCTAAAAAATTCTGATGTTTTGAAAAGAAGATTATGGTTCTATACATGAGTACCATGTTTGAAAGAAGATTATGGTTCTCTATAGAATTTCTTTAAACTTTAGCCAAGATTGGGAGATTTCCCTTTTTCAAGGAGAATGTCATATCATGTTAGAAGAAAATCATGGTTCTTTATCAAATTCTCTAGAGAATTTATATTTGTTGAGGATTATCTTTCTCCTTTTTTTTTTTTTGAACTATTGCTTTCTTCCAACATGAATGACAATTTGAGGGGAGTTTAATATGAGAATAGATGTCTCAACATAAATTAGTCGAATGTCTTATTTTTTTTAATATTTTCTCAGCACAAGTCAAGTTACATAAATTAGGCAAAATATCTCCACTTGATCTAAGTTGATAAATCTAGGAAAATCCTCCTTGTCCACACCATAAAGCACCACCAAATAATTTTTCTTTAACAATGAAAGGCCCTTCATAATTTGGTTGGGGTTGTCCTTAGGGTACTTGTTCATGTGGGAGGACTTTCTTGAGGATGAGGTCGCCTTCTTCTACATCTTTAGGCCTAACCCTTTTATTGAAAATGGTTGCCATGCGCCTTTGGTAGGCCTGTCCATTGTTGATTGCCTATAGTATCTTTTCATCAATGAAGTTTAACTGATCATGCTGAGTTTGTGCCCATTATGATTCTAGAACTTGTGCTTCTGCTAGGATTCTGAGATTGGGGATCTATGCTTCAATGGGTAAGACAACCTCTGTTTCATAGACCAGGGAGTAAGGAATAACACTAGTGGAAGTGTAAATGGACCTTTGATAGGCCAACAATGCATATGGTAGTTTTTCATGCCAATTGGAATAATTTATGGTCATCTTTTAAAGGATCATCTTGAGATTTTTATTGGCTGCTTCTACTACCCCATTCATCTATGGTCTGTATGGAGAAGATCGATGGTGTTGAATCTTGAATTTTTGGTAGAGCAATTGGAGATCTTTTCCCACAAAATTTGTGGCATTGTCTATGATAATTTTGCTAGGGTTTCCATGTCGACAAATAATGTCTTTGCTTATGAACCTTGTTGTGTTCATCATTGTGATTGTGGACAAGGATGCAACCTCCACCCATTTTGTGAAGTAGTCGATAGCTACTATGATGTACTGATGTCCATTAGCCGCCTTTCGGGGCATGGACCCAACCACATCGATACCCTACATGGAAAATGGCTAAGGGTAGTCAAGTCATGTAACTCCGAAGAAGGTGCTTTGATGAGGTTGACATAAGACTGGCAAGTGTGACATCTTTTTATATGGTTAATTATAACAATCATCTTCCATGGTTGACCAGTAGTAACCCAGACATAGAATCTTCTTGGCTAGTATAAGCCCATTCATGTGCAGACCACATTCTCCGCCATGGGTATCTTCAACAATAGTTGATGCTTCAGACTCGTCTATGCATCTTAACAAGACATGATGTGAGGATTTCTTGTATAAGGAACCTCTGTGCAAGACAAAGTGTGTAGCCAATCTTTGCAAGGTACATTGATCATTTGTGGAGGCCATAATGAGGAATGTCTGATCTTCAAGGTACTTCTTGATGTCGAAGAACCAAGGCTCTTTATTTGGATCTATTGCTATAATCTAAAGACAATGGGCCAGCTTCGACCTCTGCTTAATCTCAATAGGCTTCATCAAAGATTCATGAGACATGTCGATCATAAAGGCACATGTGGCTGATGCATCTGTAAATTGATTTCTATTTCGAGCTACCAAACTAAAGCTTAGGTATTCAAAAATTTTGGATAAAGCCTACAAGAAATCATGATAATCTAGGAACTTCTCTCCCCTGATGAACCATTCCCTAGTAGCTTGGAAGATAACTAGGGCCGAGTCGCTGAAGACTTTAAGCTCTATGATGCCTAGGTTAGTAGCAGCTTTCAGGATGACAATACAAGCCTCATACTCTACAATGTTGTTGGTGCATGGGTAACATAGATGGATGGCAATAGGGAGGAGGGCATTTTTAGGAGATATGAGTATTCCCCCCTACTCCATCAAAACACATTTTCCATCTTGCCAACTTGGTCTGCTCTACTTCAATGTACAGTATCTGCTCATCTAGAAAATCAACACTGGTAGATAGGGTTTCGTCCACTGGACCGTTAGCTAGAAAGTCTACAATGGCTTGGCCCTTGATTTTTTTTTGTGGGATGAAAGATATGTCAAATTTTGACAACATCATGAGCCATCGGGCCTACCTTCCTATTGTGGCTGGTTTCTCTAAAAGATATTTAATGGGATCCATCTAGGAAATTGGAAAGACTTTGTATAACAAGAAGTAATGCCGCAATCTCTTAGTTGCATATACCAAAGAGACGTTTCCTTAAGAGGGGTATATCTGGTTTCATAATCGATGAACTGCTTGCTTAAGTAGTAGATGGCTTACTCCTTCTTCCCTGATTTGTTGTGTTGTCCCAGAACACAACCCATGGAGTTGCTATGCACCGTAAGATATAGAATTAATGGGCGGTCTGGTTCCTGAGAAATAACCATTGGTGGACTCAAGAAGTAGTTTTTGATCTTTTCAAATGCAAACTAGAAATTACTATTCCACTTGACTAGAGAATTCGTCCTCAGGAGCTTGAAGATAGGTTCACAAATGGGGGTCAATTAGGTAATGAATCTGTTGATGTATTGAATATGACCCAGAAAACTGTGTACTTCCTTTTCAGTATGTGGGGCTAACATTTTGATGATGGCCTTGGCCTTAGTAGGACCAACTTCTATGCCTCTCTAACTGATGATGAAGCCTAGCAATTTCCCTTATGAGGTTCCAAAGATACATTTGTTTGGGTTTAACTTCAACTTGAACTGTCTCAACTTGACGAAAAACTTCTGTAGGTGTCCCAGATGATCTTGGTGATGACGAGACTTGACAATCATGTCATCAACATATACCTCAATTTCTTTGTGTATCATGTCAGGGAAGAGGGCAGTCATGGTTTTTTGGTATGTTGCTTTGGTATTCTTAAGGCCAAAAGACATAACTCTGTAACAAAAGGTGCCCCAAGGGGTAGTGAATGCTATCTTTTCTTTATCTTTGACTACCATCTTGACTTGGTTATATCAATAAAAACCATCCATGAAGGATACCATTTCATGGCTTGCTATACTATCGATCAAGACATCAATATGAGGCAAAGGAAAATCGTCTTTAGGACTGGCTTTGTTTAGGTCTCTCTAATCAATACACATGCGGACCTTTCCATCCTTTTTGGGCACGGGAACAATATTTGCTAACCACTAGGGGTATGAAATGGAAAGTAAGAAACCTACATCAAATTTTTTTTTTTGGATTTCTTCTTTAAGCTTAAGAGACCATTCTGGTTAAAGACATTTGAGTTTTTGCTTGATGGGGTGCATGGTTGGATCAGTGGGGAGTTTATGAACAACAAGGTTGGTGTCAAGACCGGACATGTCCTCATAGGTTCATGGAAAAATGTCTATGAATTATTGAAGTAAACATACAAGATCATGTCCCAATTTCAAAGTACTGGGGGTTGCAATTTTTACCATTTTGGGGGAAGTCTCAAACCTTAGATTTATTTTTTGAAGGTCATTGACTAGGGGAAGACTCCTATTTTCTTGACGTTCGAAGGCATTAATGACTTCTTGTAGCATCAATTCTTCATCATTGTAATCGTACTCTTTTTTTGAGAAGAAAACATTTAGTAAAGTATGATTAAGAAAGGGATATTGTTACCCTAAAAGTGAAAGCAACTGACCTTAGAATTGCTTCTGAGATACCTACGTACCTAACATTTTTGCATTGGCTAGATGTAAGAAAGAGTGGTTAGTCACGATCAAGCTATACATACTTCTTAATCTGTAGGGATGACAATTTACACATGATAGATAATATTTTTGACAAGTAGCTAAACCTAAAGTTTCTTCTCAGGTTGCCTACATACATTTTTCTTGCATTGGTCATATGCTAAAAACATTTGGTTTGTCAGGATCATTCCACATGTAGTTCTTATTTATAACTGTTATAAACAAAAGTAACGGTTTTTTAAAGATGACTGGACCTAAAGTTGTGTCTTAGGTTGCCTACATACCCTTTACATTTGCATTGGTCGAAATAGTAATGATTGTGCCTACATTTGCATTGGTCGAAAGAGTAGGGATCAAGTCATATGTAGTTCTTTTCTTACAAGGTGAAAAGAAGAAAAGAGAAAAAAATTAAAACTACATGTAGAAAGAGTAATGATTGTGCTTCATAATGCTGATCTTCAATAACCAACTTGGTCCAACTTTGAGTCTTCTTCCATGAGCTTGAGCTACTCTTCGTTGTTTGATAGGAGTCCATCTTCGGGCTAGTTGGCATGGGTGAGGTCAATCTCATTTAAGTCCAACTCTCCATTGGAAATTATTTGCTAAAGTGCCTCCCTAATGTCGCATGGCTAGGAGAGTAGACTTAAGGAGATCATATCATCTTCCTAATTTTCTAAGGTTGTGGGAATAGAACTCTCGACAATCTCAGGGACAGACAACAAATTACTGAAAGAAGGAATGTGCTGACACGTATTGGAACATTGTGGGGGTGGATAGAATACTTTGACTTGGTCTTGGTTGATTGATGGTTTGAAATTCTCAGGGGGGGATGAACAGGGGAGTTGTTTCACATGAATTTTCTAGGCTCACTTATGGTGTTGCCTATAGGGGAATGAGGTATTGGGTTTCCTTAGACTTAAGATCATCTAGATATTCTAGGACTATAGTGGTTTTCTCAAGGACCTTAAAACTAACCATTTTCTACTTCTTGCTCTAGTGTTTGAGCTCTGGTTTGAAACCGAGGCTAGTCCAAGAGTGTTTACAGACTAGTTGTGGTGCATATGTTCAATGTGGACTAGTTGTCCACCAAAATTAAAGGGATACACATGTCACCGGTTATGTACATCCCCTTCTAGGATTTCTTTCTCTGCAAAGGTGATAACTCGAGGGACTGCTATTCTTCCGACCACAAAGGTTCTCCTGAAGATGTTCAGGAATCTGCCCTTGTGGGGAGCAGACATAACTGTCAGCACCCAAATTTTGACTCGGGTCATTTGATAGCATAAGGACGGCATAACATTTAGGTATCAAGGCTTTAAGTACCCATGGTTTAGGAAGAGCAAACCTAGACACTAAGAGGTTAGACATTCCCAAAGAAGTCTTTCTGGATACTCCAGTCATGAATGAACCAGTCAAAGCACCTTATTACAACCTAAATATACCATTTTAGGGCAAACCTTAATCTCTCACAAAAGCATCAACAGGACTTTAAGGGTCCACATACAAGAGCTCCACTCTTGTTATGTGTAATATTCCCAGCCTCCATAAATCGTTTCTCAGTAAAGCATCATAGGTGAAAAAATTACCATTTTATCCTTTTACATTCAAAAGCCCAGAACTCATTATCTACCACTCAGATCATAGAATTTCTCTTACCTACATAAGTTTTCTAGTCATGAAGCATCACAGATCAAGAATCCTCATTTTTACATTTTTTGACCAGTGGGCAAAAAATTACCCTTCTACCCTTTTCACCTCTAGGAATTTACCCCTTGACCCTTAAGGGATCCCTAAAACCTTTTCCATTATCAGAATGGTAAAATTTTAGATCCTATACATCCCTGTTTCTCCTAACTTTGAGAAAATCATCACAGAGTAGACATTCATTGATACTAGCAATAGCCAGTCTCTTAACTTATGTTAACCTCAACCAGAAAATGACCCTTGCAAAAGCTCTTAAGGATTCATCTGAACTCCGAATCTACAAAAGTTAATCGCCGTATCTCAGCATTGACCTTAGCTTTGAATCTTTAGGTTTGAGAATAGAGCTTAGATATCTTGAACCCTGGTGAAATCTCAAATCTTCCCCAAGGGGTCCAAAGGCTGTCCTAACTGTATTTCACTCATATTGAGCCAACATGTTCCCCAGGTGCCTGAATCAGGATCAGTCAGTGTCCATCTCTTCGAAATCGTAAGGCCTTAAAAAAACCATCTAAGGAGCATGAGATTTCATGAAACTTATTTGATCAAATTCCCTCAATTACTCAAAAAAGAATAGCAAATCGGGCTAAAACTTAGGTGTTCAACCGACTCCCGGGAGTTCACCCAAACTCAAAAATTCAGTTTGTTAGTGGCCACCTCACCAAAATTCTAAGACCTTCAAAGTATCAGATTTTCACTAAACTACAAAAACCCTATGTTCCTAACCATCATTTCTGCTCAAGCCAGAACAAGGCACTTTTCATCCATATTTGACACATGGAAAACTCTAAAAAATTCTCCCGGACTTAGAATGTGGCAAGGTCAGGCTAATTTTTTTAGTCTTTGCCCTACCGTCGAAATACAATTTCAAAAACTTAAACATTGGAGAATGTTTGACAACTCAATCCCCCTAACCTTTAGGCAACTACAGAAACTCAATCTCTATAAATGACCCCGCTTTGTAAATCCTCTAACAACTGTCCAAGAATCTAGTGGTCAATCTATTAGTTCATGTAACCCTGATACTCCTTAAGCTTCAAAACCCCTAAATATGGCTCAAATCAGGGACCTAGATAAAATACGGGAGCAGTCCTAGTCAAGAAATCCCTAGGTAACCAAACAGGTATTTTTGGTATAGTTTCCAACTCGAGTATCATAATTCAGTGTAGTGAGAGGCTATGGCTCACCTAAACCAAGGGCCATCTTTCACCAGACAATTTTTAGGATTAATTTTACCATCTTACCCTTCCAGAATGCGTTTGAGAGCTTTTTAGGTTAAAAAAACCCTGATTTTACCCTTTACCTTTATTGTAATTTGGTTTTGATTGGTCCATTGCGATCGGATCATCAACAACTTTGAAACCGAACATTGAGTTTGCCCTATTCCAAGACCGAGAGCCTTAGAAAGGGGTTATGCAGTAATGGTACAAAAAATTGAAAAGTAATCATTACACATTAATGAGCTAAGATTTAGGGTTTTAGCTCATTAATGGTATTATAAGCATTCATTCATTAAGGCAAAAATTGCCAACCTTTGGATGGACATCTTCCCAAATGCACCCTTACCCCTTACCCTTAGATCTAGGAGCTGAATTTCACATCCCTAAGGTCCTACTCATGTCCCCTAAAATGGCATCTCCATGCCTCCCCTTGAAATTTGAAACCTATCAAAATCCACAAAAGGCATCCTAAGCTACCCCTTTGTCCACCTCACCTATCCAAGTGAATAAACACACTCTCATCCTCACCCTTCACCTAAGATACCTGAGTTAATCCCAGCCCTTCCTTGGTCCAAGTCACCAAACACAAATCTCCTAATCCTAGCCACCCATTCCCAAACTCATACTAGCCCGACACCTCATAGTGAGCTAACCTAATCCTAGCCCTCCATCTAGATATTTGAAGGATCAATCCTAGCTCTCAATTACACCAAGTTAGGGCAATAAATAGCCCTAATTTCATTCAAGCAGGGGTTGGCAACAAAAACCCTAGAAAATAAAGAGAGGAAGAATAAGAAGGAAAAGAGTAATTCGCATAAACCCTAAGCCACTTGGATTCAAGGTAAGCCTAAACCCATTTGATTTTGTTCATTCTCATGCTTACATGCTCATTTAACAAGCTGTTATTCTGTCCTATTAGTGCTAATCTACTATTTCAATTCGGGTTACATAGAAAGGCTTAATAGCCTCTATTTGCTTTGAATTCTAACCATGTATAGTGTAAAATTTATTATGATTTTTGTACTAAGCTTCTTAAGCCCAAATTTTAGTATGTTATGCTAGACACATAGGCCTACCTCCCTATTTAATTGTGTGACAGAACCCAAAATATGGGTCCTGTGTGATCTAGGTTCAGCTGAATTTTTGTAGATTTTATTTTGAATTTTATAGGAATGATCTTGAGCCCAATTTTGGATATGTTGTTCTTATATATGTTGCCTATCATCGTGCATAATTTTTCATTTCTCTCAAAACCCTAAGGGCCCCAAATTTAGGAAATCTAGTTGCTGGATTTTCTCCCAATTACTAACGCCTGAATTTTACAAAATTAAAATTTCAGGCGTTAAACAAACAGGTGTCAAGAGAAAGATCAAGCGTTGAGATCTGAGACCCACCCCAGGGTGCCTTGACCTTTTCTAGGCTTGTCCCATGGCCGTCCTAACCTCTGAGATCCAATCCTATGCGAGAGCACCTCTGTGGGCCCTTATTTCTCCTACAAAGCCTGAATTTAATTTCAGGCATTGAAAGGGAAATATAGGTGTTGGAGTTGATTTCAGGCATTAATCCTAGATTAAAATTTATATTTTTTCAAACTTGTTAAGTGTGTGTACAACCTAGGTGTAGTGTAAAGACAGGAGAAACACTCCCCCTCTAGGCCCCACCTATGTGGCCTAAAAACCAAAGTTGGTTGCTGACCCCAACACCCAACACCCGAATTTTCCCTAAATTAAATTCAGACATTAAACATTCAAGCATAAAAAAGAAAAGAAAACAGGTGCTAAGCTTATAAGAGATGACCAAGTTACCCTCTTTAGGAGATCATATCTTCATGTGGATAGCCATGTCCCGAAAATTCCTCTAACATAACCCAGGGGTCCCACAGCACTAGGACCCACCAAACCACCCCACAAGACCACATGAATATGCTGATTTGATAAGCTTTCAATGCTTGAATTTCATCCTGAATTAAATTCAGGCATTGAAAATCAAGCATTGTATTAAAATTCAAGCGTTAAGCCTAAAACAAAGAAAAGTCTTTTCTTTTCTCTCCTTCATGTCAAGGTTAAACCTAACCCTAAAAAGCCAAACAATAAACACCTTGGAGGGGTCCATCATCCCTCTAAAGGTCACAGTCATGAGGGGTCTCATGCAATTAAATCCATTTGATTTAAAAGGACAGTTTCTAGATTTTTTAGGAACCAACGCCTGAATTTCACCCTGAATTAAATTCAAGCATTAAAAATTTAGGTGTTGAGGTAAATTCAGGTGTTAAGCTTGAGAAAAATCCAGTAAACAATAAACTTAAAATTCACAAAGCATGGGCATTAGCATACTTTAAGGCATGTATGAATGAGAGAAGCTGCCCTAAAAAGGCGGGTATTTGGGGTGCCTAACACCTTCCCCAAACACCACTAAACAACTTACCCTCAATCTTAGGAATGTGGATTAGCATTAAGAGTTAAACCCCTAGACCTTTGGGTCTAGACTTCTCATTTCCCCCGAAGAGGAGAACCGATGTCCAACTCCATCAGTTAACCCTGAGTTGGTGATGACTCCTAGAAAAGCGTAACCCTCTTGTAAAAGGGTTAGCAACCTTCATGCACTGGCATCACGCGCCGTTGAAGTGGGCTTGGAAACCATGGGCGGACGGGGGAATCCAAACCCCCAGCCCGGATCTCGACGTCCACAGAATGGTGACTCCACCAGGGACTGTTTAATCTCCACATGTACGTACCTTAATTTATGTCAAATACATGTTTTTACATTGCTTATACAAATGCTCACATGTCTACTTACTTTCTCAAATGTCTACTTGCTTTAGATTGGACTTAGGCCATTAGTTAGTTAGGATAACACTCCACCTTCAACACTCGTTCAAAAATGCAATGAATAGGATAAAGAACATGCTCACTTTAGCTTTAGGATAGCTTGAATTACTTAGTAGGACTAAATTCACATTTGAACAAACTTATATGCATACATCTATGTTATTTCACACTTTGCACAAAATGAGTCCGAGGATACAACATTGCACTAATACATCACTCTCATGAGCACTTATCTAGGTCATTACCCACCAATGGACCAACATTGGATTACCATATAAGATGAGAACAATGTCTGAGCAGTTGTTGCTATGTTAGCGTGGCCATTTTGAGTTACCCAAGCTAGTTATCATGCCATGATCCGATCTTTTTTGGGGAGGTGTTTGCATTGGTACACTTGTCTTTTAGAATCTAAAAAAAACATGCATATCTAGTCATTTTCAAGTTAACGTTACTTAAGTTACACTTAATAGCTTAGAGATATAGCTTTAGGAGTTGTTTGCCAGATTGTGAATGATTGCTTGCATGATTGACTAAAAGGAACCAAGAATTCATGTATGATTTTATTAAATTAGTCCAAATTATTTTTTTAGATAATTAAGACCAGATTTACCTCCTTATCTAAATTTGGATATTTCTCACCCCTTTTGTCTAATTTACTTAACGCTGGTGTAGATTGCATAGACATCCCATAAATTAAACAAAATGTAAACCAAACCATTTACCATAAAAGAAGAACAAAACGTGAACAAATGCATCCAAGTCATCTCTAAGCATATAACAAATATGAGTTCATCTCTCTCTCCACAAAATAAAAAAACCAACCAACACATCCAAATCATCCAAGATCAAATATAAAAAACCTATCCAAAAGTAACTGAATACATTTGTTAAATGATAGATAAAATAAAAGAAATAAGAAGAAATGAGTCCAATCCCCTGAGTCAATCATCGGAGCCATTTTCCACCTACTCCACTATCCCCTTCCTCCCCATATGTTTCTTCCAATGGGAGTAAAATCGGCCTTTGTTGAAACGGAAAGCATCGGTACCACGAACCCTGGAAGCACCCTGTCCAGTCCCGAGTGGACTGCCATCAGTTTGTAAAGGGGCCAGCTCTACAACGGCACTGGGCACCAGCTTTGTGCTCATATTTGGCTCCCCCTAGCCTTAGTAAAGGGCATCTCGGTGTCCCTTACATCACCATCTACACCCCTAGGAATGGGGATCTGCTTTTGTAACTGCAAAAGAAAAAAAAAATACACATGTTAGAACCTTTTAAAGAAAAGAGCTCTTAAAAGAAAAAATATATAACTTTGCAATTTTTACCTCCACGTCCTCCTTCGTGTGGCTCTCCTTCAAAGCCATAACCTCAACTTTCGGAGGGCACTCAAGTATACCTCCCTTGAAACCTGCAGTAAGTACATAAACTTTGTTAAAAATTCTAAAATCTATAAGTTTTAAAACATCACTAAAACAAACCAAATTATACCTGGGTCACTATCTCTAGGGGCACCCATCCCTCAGGAAGCTCAGCCTTAGGCAAAGGCTCCTCGTTGACCCCACCCTTGAGGTCGGTCATGGTCACCACCTCTGGCATCAGATTAGGCTCAGTGGCAGGAGCCTTCCTCTTCCTTTCCCTCCTAATAGGAGGTGTAGGTGCCTCTTTGGGTTGTGCCTCGACTGCCTGCTAAAACCAAATAAGTCAAATGTCACCAAAATATTTCAAAAAAAGGAACAAAGTAAATGAAATGTAAACAAAGTTCTACAAAGAGATAAAACAAACTCACCTGGGTTTGATGGGGCCACCCAAAGGCCCATAAGACTGAGTGGCCCACCACTCGTTGTAATCCTTGGCCCAGTCCAAGAAGACTGAGGCATCAATGCCTATCTCCCCTCTATTGTCCTCGGTGTCAATGACTCAGGCAGGTGAGTACGGGACCATAAAATAATTCACTCCCACCCCGACCTGGTGCCTGCACCTCTCCCCAACGTATATAGTGACCTCGTCAATGGCCACCAAAACAACCCTCTGATGAGACCAAGCCCAGGCCGAGGTCTAGTCTAGGGTAGCATCATCCTCCAAAACCCATCAGGTCTGAGGGCACAACTTGACATGCACAAAGCACAATAGGAGTTAGATAATGATTTCTAATAATATTAATAATAAGAAATCAGCCAAATAAGATAAAGCATTTTGTACTTACCTGATCAACTGTTAGAAGGTCTAGCTCTTGTCGGAAAGTGGAAATGGGTTTGCGGACCTTGTGGTGGGTGTTCGAACCTTCCTTCCACCTTGCAACACAAGGGAAAGGGAACACCTCCTTACCCCACCATATAGGGGACAAGGATCCAAAGGTTTAGTATCATTAAAGATTAAAAGAAAGAAAACAAATAAAAGAAGAAAAGACAGAAATTAAATAAATGAAAGCAAGCCATACTTCCCATAAGAAGTACAGCCCCAAGAAAGCATAAGGGCCCTGTCCGGCCGAGACCTCACTCATATTGGCATACATCCACCCGAGGGTGGACCTACCCCAACTATGAGTACCCATTAGATCCATATTCTTCAAGGCCGGCAACAGGTGGAAGTAAATCCTATTGCTCGTCTCGTAAAAATGGAGCGGGTCAGCATATACACGAGGAAGGTATAGGTGGAGAAGGCAATCTCTGCCTGTGTGCTCTCATTTGTGGCCCACACGAACATCTTCTCAAATCAGGATAGGAGGACACCCTTTGTACCCTTGTAGTACTCCATGGGCTGAGGCCCTATGCATCGAGTCACTAACTCTGGGTCAAAGTCATCTAAGTTGGGTGGAGGCATGCTGCCCATCGAGAGGTCGGTCATCATAAAAAGGTCTATAGGAGGTAGGCCTATCTCTCCCATAGGAAGATGGAATGTGCGTGTAACTGGTAACCACCTTTCAGCCAGAGCCATCATTAGGCCCTTGTCTGCCTTTAGTACAGGCAGACTCAAGAAAGGGCCAAAACCCATGGCCAGCACCCAGTCATGGACATTGGAGCACATACGCTTCCACAATGATTGGACCTCGGACCAAGAGCCGTGTCGCTCTAAACTGCAAGAGAAAATACATTAAAACATGTTAGAACAATGTCTAAGAATAAAAATAACCTAAAAGAATTCAAAAAGAATCAATAAGTTCAAGAAATTGCATTATGGGTCTTAGGCCAAATGCCTGAATTTTAGGCTGACGCCTGAATTTCAGGCTAACGCTTGAATTTTTCTTCAATGCCTAAATTTTAGGCTAACACCTAAATTTTCAACTCCCAGTTTTTAAAACATTGAAAATTCAAGTGTTATGCCTATAATTTTGGGCAATGATTTTCAAGTGTTGGGAAATCCGAAAATCAACAAAAAATGGGAAAAAACCCATTAAAATCATTACAAAACGAAAGAATAAATCAAACAAATCTCTCTTAAACAAATTTAAACTTTAAAACAAAAAGAAATTTAAAGAAATGTGCAAAATCAAAGAAAAACATTGAATCTTAAATAAAGCATTCAAAGAACAAGAAAAATTTAGAAAAATGGAAAATAAATCAAGAAACCAAACCAAAACTTACCTCTTCCACAACTGGGTTCTTCCATAATGCTTTCTCTTGTGCCAAGAGAAGTAGGAAATGTTGGCTTGATCCTCCATGAGTCATTGTAGTTGAGATAAAAAGATGATTTTTTGGGCTAAATTTAGAAAAATGAAGAAAGAAGAACACCCTTAACAAACTCTTTTTTGTTTGTAACCGAAAATGGCAAGTGAAAACACAAAAAGATAAAAGGCACGTCCGCGGGCCATTTAAAAGTTGTAACTGCTCTCAATGCCTAAATTTTAATTTAATTAAATTCAGACATTGAAGCAAAATTCAAGCATTAGGCATTTTTTCCCATAATTGTTCCAATGCCTAATCATGCCTTCAACGCCTGAATTTTAATTCAATAAAATTCAGACATTAGGTTTAATTTCTGCAGAATATTACTTTTGACTGTAAAATGACATTTTTTACCCTGTGTTCATGATTGTGCTTATAGACATGGATCACAGACCTATGCAATTGGATTCATACCCCACCATCTCCACAAATTTTGTAAATAGCTTAATTGCCCTTCCCCCCAAAGAACGAGAAGTTTGGAAGAATCAAAGTCGGCTAGGGTCAACATTGACCTTGTCACAAATCAACTTGGATTGGCCACTATTAGAGGCAGCCATTTTCTTTTAGGACCCGTCACCTATGGTTTTCCGCTTCGGAGAATGAGAGCTTACACCCACTATTGAGGAACTCGAGTCCTTCTTAGATTGGGAGCATTGTTTGGGCATTAGTGCTATAATCCTAACCCATAAGCCTAGCTATCTCAAAGGCTTCCATACATTGAATATCCCCAAATCCTCCCTACCTAAGGAAGCTACAGGAGAATACCTATATTACCCTTTTGACCTTCTATTGGGAAGAGGTTGGAAGAAAATTGGTGACTTTGCCTACCTTGTCAAATTCAGAGCATTCACCTTAATTGTCCTAGGATAACTCTTGCTGTCACATAGCCTTTCATCATATCAACGGTATTCTACTCGATATTTTGGGCAACATCTATAGAAAAATACCCTCACACCTATGATCATATCAGAGACTATCTCCACTCTCTCTCATTGTGCTTGACATCCTCAAGGTCAGTTATATGGTTGCCCGACTTTCTTACAAGCATGGCTACTAGAACACTTGACTATCCTTGCGTCTTCCTGACTTATGTGTCTCGAGATCTGACTCCAGTGTAGATACATGTCAACAACCACCCATTGCCAATCAAAACAACTATACATGATTATCATAGTATACTAGCTGTTATGCTCCTTGAACAGATCACTTGGCGAGTCAAGTGGCACAAAGCACGCTACCCTCTTTTGGCTACCAAGGACCGCACCTACATGGTTATCACAGGAGTTCACTAGAGCACTCCCTATGTATCCATACGCGTCCTTCAATAATTTCCCCTTAGACAAGATCTCTTCAATTTCTCCACGGTCTTCGAAGACATCTTCAAGCATGATCACCATACATCTACTCATACATGGTCTATACTGGCCACCTTATGGGACTGCTCTCATACTAGAATAGTCAGGCATCCACAACTAGTATCTTCAAAAACACAGGCCATGACATTCTCTTATGAGCATTGGCTTCTACATAAGCCCCCTCTACAACATACCACCCTTGCAACATCTGCTTTTTTGAATAAAAGGCCATTCACCGAATTGGCATCCTCACCACATATAGAGTTTTCTCACACTCAGGCTGAGTACGAGTAAGCATTGTCAGACTTAGCTGAGGAACGGGCTTTACATGCCCAAACCAAGGCTACTTTAGAAGTTGAGACACATTTGCGTATGGAGGCAAAGGTCTCACGTGATTCCACTAAGCATTAGAATTATACTCAATTCGAGTTTATTCACTCCCTAAAAAATGAGCTCAATGATAGTAGGGCTTCCAACGACGATTTGGGATTCGAGAAGAGGCATAGCAACAACATAGCCTTTGTACAAGATCAGTGGATACAGTCATGGGTTCACGAGTTAAGAAAATATATCTTCTCTTTAAGCTATGAACTGGTGCCACCTCCACCACCACCTTCAGCAGTGCCTGATCTTTAGCTTACATTTCATGCTTTCTATTTCTGATGTATTGGGGCAAGTACCCCCTCCTTTTGTAATCATTTCTGATATATATATATATATATTGTACAAAGTTTTGTTTCCAAAAATCTTATGTTTAGTTAAATGACATGAATTCACCTGTATGACATGCACTTATAAAAGTATTTGACTATTTAAAATGAATAAATGCAAAGAATGAACCCTGCAAAATAATAACAATGAATCCCTTTTCTTTCAAAGCACAATTAAGCAAGCTACAATAGCTCCCCCAAAGACTCGATTGTATAAGAAAAAGGCCTCCATCTGCGACAAGCACTATACCTCTTACCCTACCAGAGGCATCCTCGGGAAACCCACCTCCTAGCAGGATGGGAGTTGAAGACATCCCCTCAAATGGGTTCAAGTCCAAAGTAGAAAGATTAATGGGGGACTTCATGTCCTGGCATGGTTGGACATCTACCCCTAAACATGGTCATTCCTTTTTATCGCCCTAAACTTCTCTATCACCTCATAGCCAACCTAATACTAGTGAGCAGCCTCAAATTCCTACACTCACCGAGTTCAAGAAGTTGATGTTTAAATACCTACTGAAACAAGGAGGGCCTCATGGCCAGAGTACAGTTTTCGAGCCACCAACACCTCCCAGCACTGTTGAGCAGGTCCCACCTTTTGGGAAATCATGCACATAGGACCCCAATTATGTCATCACCCTACTTTGAGCCACTAACAAGTATATGCAACCAAAACATTGGGCCATCTTTGACCTTGAAGAGTAGTATGGGCCGTCGATGTTAGGCAAAAAGGGAAAGAAGATTGTTTCTCCTCCTAAGGATGGGACCAGTGCACAATTTTCCAAGCTCATGGCAGAGGTAAAGCTAATAAAAGGGGGGAAGTTCCCTATCTCCATGGACTTTGAGGATCTTTGTATCTACCCCAGGGGTGTGCTACCACCAAACTTCCAAATGCCTAATGTCGAGAAGTATGATGGTACCACATGCCCTAAGATGCATCTCCACATATACTATAATGCTATGTTCTAGTGGGGACATGATGAGCGAATCTCGGTCTAGAAGTTTAGCTAGAGTCTAGAGAAGAATGTGGAAAATGGATGGCAAGCTAAGAAAAGAGCAATATCAGCACATGGAGGACCCTAATGCAGTCATTCCTTAACCATTACAGATTCAATCTTGAGATGCTACAGACCAGGGAAGAGGTAGAAGGAATGAGACCCCTCATGGGAGAGAGTATTAGGGACTTTGCTTACAGATGGAGATTGAAAACCACCAACCTAAAACACCCTATGTTTGAGGAGGACATGATATCAATTTTTATAAACACATTGGGCTCCACCTATCAGTTGATGCTTCTAACCACTTCATAGAGTAACTTCGCCGAGGTTGTCTACAAAGCCATAAAGGTAGAGTTGGGTATGAAGGTAGGTTTGGTACAAGATGCATTGCTTGCCCTTTCCAATTTCACCAGAATCACATCAAAGAAGGCAGCCATCATATAACCAAAAAAAAATCTTGTGTAAGCCATTAAGGTCCTCTGACCTAGTCAGAACAATGGTCATATTCTACCTCTGTCGCAGCTGACCTAGAATTACCTAACAGCCATGAACATCATTCCTCCTTAAACATAGTAGTTGTACCAACCCAATACCCAAGTGTGCCTAAAGAAGAAAAGAAAAAGAGAAAGTTCATCCCACTGCCATATTCCTACAAATACATAATGAAGTACCTCATCAAAAAGAAGTTACTGTAGCTGATTGACCTGAGACCTCCACCTTACCCCCTACCCTACCTTTATAACCTATAGAACATTATGAATATCACTAGTCCCTAGGGCACACCATCGATAGGTGTTTTCGCTTAAGACATGACATCCAAGACCTGATCGATGAGGGTAAGGTATCATTTGACCCTATACCAATAAATCCGCCACCAAATTTAAATATCATCCAAAATCCACTCCCTGACCATCAACCACCAAAAGGGATCAGCATGATCAATCTCACTAGCACCCAGTTAAATCCCTCAAACTTCATCACCAAGATTTCAGAACCTAAGAAAATCATTTTCTTACTCGATATCAACCAAGTGTTTACCCTGAATGGACACTCCCCCGAGCCTATTCCCCCTCCTGAATATGAGCATCTACTCGCACATATGTGGGATAGAGCACCAAGTAACCTAGTAACAGTCCTCTCTCTTGACGTAAACATATACGAGGAAGACTCAACAACTCATGACCTATTTTTATCCCCCCATATCATCCTAACTCCATCATTATATGCCCAGCTCACTGACCTTTCATCCCCTTACCAAGTCCTTAACACCCTTCCACCTACTAGAATACAGTACTTGTTGAACCAAGTCCCTTTGGGCTATCTAGTTAGGAAAGTATCATATTGTGAACTTTCAAAAGATGAGTTAGAAGAGTTCACGGCCTTTATCACCCGGTCAGGTAGAGTTTCCAAGCCAGTCACATATCTACACCCAGCAGGGAAAGAGGGAAAGAGAAAATGATATAAGATGAAGTTGAGACAGAGGTACAGAAGAAAACCAGAGAAGAAGAGGAAAAGAGAGAAAATGAGATTTTTGGAGTAGTAATTCAGAAGTCTCACCTGTTCTTGATCGAGCAGTTATCCAAGACACTAGCACAGGTCTTAATCTTATGCCTTTAATTGACATCAAATCAGCATAGAGAGAGATTCCTGAGCATATTTAGAAAGTCATTTATGGATGCCTCGATTGTGCTAGACAGATTGGAAAACATGGTGGCCAGAGTATCAAAGCCACGAGTCATAACATTCTCAAAGGAAGAGATTCCTGAGGGTGATACCGTGCATAACCAAGCCATTTACATCACGGCCCGCCACTTCGACATGTGTATTCCACTCATTTTGGTAGACAATGGGTCTGCCCTAAACATTTTCATAAATGATACATTTGACATGTTGGGAGTCCCCTTCAACTATATGAAACCCAACCCATGGGACATAAGGGCCTTTGATAACTCAATTAGTCACAGCCAAGGAGAAGTGTACATTCCCACAGTGATAGAAGGGAGAATGTTCCAAGTGATGAGCATACCATCCTCATTCACGATGTTGTTGGGAAGACCATGGACTCACCAGGTAGGCACCATCCCATCCACTCTCCACTAGAAAGTAAAGCTCATCATTGATGACAAGGTCATCATAGTACTGACAGATACAGATGTGATCACAAGGATAAGACAAAAGATATTGGGAGTTCAAATTCTACAGACTCCAACTACTTTCACTTCATATTAATTCGAGGTTGTGCATACAAAGAAATAAGTGGCCGATTTGAAGAGGAAGGCTAAAATACTTCCACCGAAGTTCCACATGATGGCCAAGATGAAGTTCAATCCGAACAAAGGCCTAAGGAAATTTTCTCAAGGAAGAAAAAACCCCATCAAAACCCTCAGAGTGCCGTATAAGGTAGGCCTAGGGTTCAAACCTTTGATTAAGCATTAGCTTAAGAAAAATAATAAGAAGAAAGCCAGTTGTAAAAGGCCATATAGCACTTTGCACCCGCTTCTAGACTGTTCAAGACTTACACTACCCTGCCAACTGAACCATCAGCTTAGACAGTACCACCCAAGCTCAGCACCGAATGTAAACCAATAGAACCAATCATCATTCCCTCTCCAATCATCAATCAACACTCTACCCACCATCTTGAGGCTGCTCCTCATACCCACTTGTTCAACTCTAAGCTGTTTATCCCTGAGGTAAAGGAAAGTTCAACCTAGCTCCCCTAAGCCTACTCTCTCTCCCTGGTGATGTCATGGAAGAATTACAAGCAATTATTGTGAGTGGAGAGTTAGACCTAGATGAGCTTGACCCTGACCTGGTCAACATGCTGGAAACATAGGTACTCGTAGATGCAAAGGAGTAGATCGGATGAGTCAACTCAATCGCAATAGAGTACCAGGACCAGGTGATGGATTGAATGATTAAGAAAAGATGCTAGGAAGAGCCGATGTTTCCACTCTTGTTTATACTTTCAAAAGATTTTTAGTCTTTTCTTTTACCACTTAGTATAAGAACTATGTAGACTTGATCCCTGATGACTTGTAAATTGTAAAAGCATTCGACCAGTGCACTTATAAGGGGTACGTAGGCAACCTGAGACACAACTTTAGGCCCAGTCACTTTTGAGAAAAAAGCTTTTTATATTTTCTTTACCCTTGTAGTCAAAGAACTACGTGTGGCTTGATCTTGACAGACCAACGTTTTCAAAAGCACTTATGCTAAAAAGTCAAGTATGTAGGCAACTTGAGAAATAACTTCAAGCTCAACTGCTTTTAAAAAAAATATATAAATTATTTTCATCCCCAAGACTAGAACTATCTATGACTTGATCCCGGTTGAACAAACTTTACTAAGCTAGTAATTAGCATAAACATCGGGTATGTAGGCAACTTGGAGCATGATTCTAAGTCCAGTTCCTTCTTAGGTATTAAATGCCCTTTTCATGAAAATTCATACTAAAAGCTTCTCTTCCAAAAACATGAACACGAAGAATGGAATGATGAGGAAATAATGTCAAAAGAGGTGATCAAGGCCTTTGAGTGCCAAGAGAACCAAAATCTTCCATCGGTAAATGACCTCCAAGAGTTCAATCTTGGGTTAGAAGTCATGCCTAAAATTATGAAAATTGGGACCCCTAGCACTTCAGATATGGGGCATGCCCTGCAAAATTTACTTTGAGAGTAAATAGACATCTTTACATAGACCTATGCAGATATGCCTAGTCTAGACACAGACCTTGTCACCTATAAGCTTCTCACTAACCTGGATATTCATCCCATCAAGCAAAAGCCTAGGCGTCTATGACAAGAATGGTCCCTAGCCCTCAAAGAAGAAATCTAAAAACAACTAGATGCAAGCTTTCTTTTATCTGTCCAATATCCCCAATGATTAGCCAACATCGTCCTTGTACCAATGAAGGACGGCAAGGTCCGAATGTGCATCGATTATAAAGACCTAAACAAAGCTAGTCCAAAGATGATTTCCCTCTACCCCACATTGATGTGTTCATTGAAAGTATTGTCAGACATGAGATGATGTCTTTCATGGATGGGTTCTTAGGCTATAACCAAATCAAGATGTTTGAAGAAGACCGTAAGAAGATTGCTTTCACGACCCCTTGGGGCATATTTTGTTACAAAATAATGCCTTCCGGTCTCATGAATGCAAGGGCAACATATCAACAAGCCATGACTACTCTCTTCCATGACATGATCAATAAAGAAATGAAAGTCTATGTTGATGACATGATTGTCAAGTCCCGTCAATGGGAAGATTACTTGAAGCACTTATAGAAGCTCTTTGCCCATCTGAGGAAATATAGATTGAAGTTGAACCTGAACAAGTGCATCTTTGGAGCCTCCTATGGAAAATTATTAGGCTTCATCATTAGTGAAAGAGGCATAGAAGTTGATCCCTCCAAGGCCAAAGAAATCATTGGAATGCCTCCACCTCGCATAGAGAAGGATGTACACAATTTCTTGGGCCATATCCAATACATTAGTC
>JAOXJP010256129.1:0-21485 GCA_025762735.1 Platanus orientalis | reverse complement strand
AAATAGAAGTGGTTAAAGACCATGTAAAGCGGACTAAAAACATCCTACAACCTGTAGCTCATCCAGAACACCTTTTGAAGGCTGTATCTTTGTGTCTTGTTGTCGAAATTCGTAATTTCATTTATTGTTTTGGGGGTAGTTCAACAAGATCTACTCAAATAGTGTCAAAATTATGAATTCGTTAATTTTTGTCATGTTTGAATTTTTTTATCAAGGGTATTTCGATAATCTACATTTCAACTATGAAAGGTTGTAGGATCTGGGGTTATTTAGCTGAGTTTCTTGGTGGGTTACCCTCAGTCCAACTTACAATTTTGATTGCGAAAAATTAGGTGCTGACATCTTTTTGATGATGTTGAAGTTTCTTGATTAGTGGTTTTAATTTTATAGCACTGGAGAATTTCCAGAGTGCTGATAGTAAAGAATCTTTTATTAGCTCAGTGTTTTCGCCCTTTCTTAGTAGCTACTAGTTAGTACAACTATTTGTTATGGATTGTTATGCCAATAACAGTTTTAGGCTTTGCTAACTACAAATTTCTTTTGCTTTGGTTACTAGGTACCTCAATTCTTGTATGAAGCAAGCCGTGGAACCCAATTCTGCAATTTTGTCAGGTTTTGTTAAGGTTGTTTTCGATTAATATTCCTAGTTTTCATTTCTAATGGTTATCTCATTGTATGAATAAATTTGCACTTACTTTCTTCTATCATCGATTACAGAAGGACCCATATGGTATGATTTTTTCTTGCATAAATTCTTTGGCCTGATGTTGAGTTGAATCTCACTTTTAAATGAGTAGAGGATGTTTGAGATGGATGGGTCCAACTATAGGAAAGATGGGATTCAAAAGGAGTCTGTCCAAGTGAAAGAACCCATATGGTATGAAAGATGTTTCTTCTTCCTTGTCCTGGTGTTGAGTTGAATCTTTCACTTGGATGAGTCCAACTGTAGGAAAGATGGGATCGAAAATGAGTGTCCAAGGGAACCCACACATGGCTCCAAGAGTTATTTATTTCCCTAGATCTTACTGTATTTCCATCTTTTCCCTTTGTTTTGGTATTTGTTAAACCTCCCCATTGTTTTTACTATGTTTTTGTAATTTCCTGCTTCAATCGAAGATTTTACATTTTGTTGATTCTACTTATAAAAACAACAAGATGAATAAGGATGGATAAGATGGCTAGGGGTGGCTAGAGCTCGATTCTCCATGTCCAGGGTATCACTCTGCAGGCTGTAGATATCCATGTGAAGATGAATCCGACTGCGTCTCCCAGCTATCATGGGACTGATCATGGAACCAGCTATCATGTGTGGGTCCACTCATGCTCATGGAATGCATCTGCATCTCTACATTATCCGTGGATCAGAGTCAGGCACTCGATGAAGATGTTGCATCTCCATAACCATGTCCGAATCCACACAATTATGTTATGTTTGTCATATGAACAAACATCTCTAAATAACACTATTTTCCCTTATTTTTTGTATATTTTTAAAATTTTTTTAAAAAAAAAAAAAAAAAAAAAAAAAAAAAAAAAAAAAAGAAAGGAAAGAAGAATTCAGAATATTAGTGATACATGAATGCATTTGTTGTCCATGCTATTAATCATTAACAAGTTATCTAATTGCATTATTTTTTGAGTAAAAAATATTATTTTAATTTTTGGAATATTAAACAAATATTTTTTTTTGTTGAAAAATCGAGTAACACCATGGATCAGTGTGTTTTGATCCCAAACCCACAGATTTATGGTTATTTCATCCATATCTTCTCTCAACAATTTATTTCTTTTAATTGTTTGGAAAAAATACCCATTTTCAAAAAAGTTTGCTTTAGATCCTTAGTCAAAACACAAATTATTATTGTGATGCTTCAAATCCATAGATCTAGCATCTATTGATTTTATTACAATACAAAAGCAAAATATTTGAGATTAAAATTAATAAATATACATTTTTCTTGATTTGGAGAACCGTGAAAAAGTCCCTTTTGATTTGTTGAAATATCACCTAAATCTTGTTTGATGCCCAAAATTGGTAGATTGTGGTGCAAAAGTGAGATTAAAGCAATAAGAATGGAAATAATAAGAGGGAATGACCCATAAGCTGCAAATCATTATCCAAAACTATACAAGCATCATTTCATGTATTTTAAGCCGATCCCTATAGCAGATCGTTTGATCCTTAGTTGGATTGGCCGATCCCATAGGTTGGATTAGATGATCCACTACAGGATCGACCGATCCAGATCGATCACACATGGATTGGCCGGTTCTTGTTAATGGATCAGAAGATTCTTGGTGGGGAACGATCCCCACCCCAAGATCGGATTGCCCTTGGGATCATCCAAGTTTTAAAACCATTATTGTGGTTGTGCATTTGATTCATTGAGATTTCTAAATCCTCAATCGGTATGTGAGTTGTTCACGAAAAGGGTTCATGGGGCATGGAAGTCACTTCTGTAGCCTCTAAGGTGCATTGGAGTTTCTTCATGAAGATAGCGGAGGTTTTAGAAGCCTAGACTTCAATCTTTCTTGGGATGGAGGTAGAAATCTTTGGGAGGTTCTTTATACATTTGTTGGTCCATTTGGTTATAGCACATTCAGCAGTTTAAGGTTAATAACATTCAAGGTTCAAAATGTTGGTGTCGGTGGAAATATTAGTCAGACCAAAATAAGACATATATTGGAAATGTCAGAAATATCGAAAAGAAATATTGTAAAAATCGTGGAAACGTAAGAAACATATTCTAATCTAACTACATATGCACAAGGAAACAAATAGATTCATTAGGAATGATAATTTATTTTAGTACACTTGCATTTTAATATTCTTAAAAAATACACATGCATACATAATGGTTGACAAAAATATTATAATCCAACCGTACAAACATAGGGAACAAGTAGATTCTCTTCTTTTTTTTCTTTTTTATCTTCAACTTCTTCCTTTCCCTCCTTTTACTTTCTTTGAAATTTATCATCTTTCATATAATTTTTTGTCATAACAACATAATGTCGATATTAGGCAATAAAATACTGTGAAAGGGGAATATTCGCTCAACAGACCGACATCATACATCATGTTGACCAAAAAATGAATTTTTATAATGTACTTAATGTTTCGTGTCAATATAGGAATATATCGTGTCAGTCCTAGTAGACATGGACATATTTCGGAAGATATTTAAAATATTTCGAGATATTTGATACCATGCTCAGTACCTGTGATTTAGACACCCATACAAGCTCTGCCGCTTCCTTTTTCCTATTATTGTCCCAAAAGACTTGTAAAGACCGGCATGAGTCAATGACAAAGGCTACTCCAGGTATGGTAACTGATGATTCTGCAATATTTGTTGCTAATATGACCTATACAAATCCAAACTTTTAGAGAACAAAACTAAAACATTCTTCAGATGCACAAAATAGCACAAGTAATCCATAGTATTTTAATTTTCCCACTTTTTACCAAAAAAACCTAGAACAGAAAGAACACATCCAACCAAAGCAAACATCAAATATACAGAAAGATACTACAGAAAGTGACATGAGAAAATGTCATCTTTTTAATATTAAAAATACATAATTAAATGATAATGTCAGACACCAGTCAAACATCATGAAATCTCAATCAAGTCATAGATACCTCACCAAAATTTTCAAGAAAACAGTGAACAAAAAACTGATGGAACACTATAGGTCTATAACAGCATTAATAATTTAGAAGTACTTCATCCCATTCATTAAGCATTATTCAGGTGGAAAACATCCTTGTGCAAACTCCAAAAGCATATTAAACAGTTTAATTTGCATTTTATCTGCAAGATGTCTTCATTTCCTGGCATACCAATAAAATTAAAGGAGAATTTTAAAAGAAGGTTATTAGAGAAGCCATGCTTAAGAAGCAGAATGCTAGGCAGTCAAGAAACAACATGTAAATAGAATGAGAGTTGCTGAGATTAGGATATTGAGATGGATGAGTGGCAAAAAGATAGATTCAAATATGCATGCATTCACAGGACCTTAGGCATAGCACCAATAGATGACAAGACAAGGGAAAATCAATTGAGATAGTTTGGTCATATGCAACAAAGACTCGCGACTACACCAGTGAGAAGGAGTGATATGGTGCATGTTGTAGTTCTATAAGGGCAAGGGGAAAGCCACAAAGGAAGTGGGTAGAGTTAACAATATAAAGATACGGACCTAGACAGATTGGAATGGAAAAATAGGATTTGTGTAGCTGACCCCCAGTAAATGTTACAAGGTTTGTTAAGTTGAGTTACGTCTTCAATTCCCCACAGGAACTATATTAAACAGAAAACATCTGTCCTTACATTTGCATGCACCAACTTCTGCTACAAGTGTTCTAACAAGAGCAACTCCCACCCCGGAAAAAAAATGTTGAGAAACCAACCATCAGTTTGTATTGACTTATCAAATACACTTTGTCCTGACTACTTGGGGTCAGCTACATGGTCCTATTTTGCCACTCCCTACTATTGGGAACCATATCCACCATCGAAGTTTATATCTTCAAAACAAGATACTGCTCTCCAAGTGAAAATCAAGTTTAAACAGCACATAAACATCAATAAAAATAAAGATTGAGGGCTTATCATATGTTTGTCATATCTGCATGTTGTAAGTTATTTCTGCAGATCCTGATCAAACAGATTGAAATGGCAGAACAGAATCATTGATTGAGAATGATTAACTTTTAGTCAATCTTGATCAATAAAAAGAAGATTATGCCAATTGCCAAGTGAGTGCTTCTTTGCAACACCCTCTTCTTCGTTGTAAGTTCACATGAAGATTAAGTAAGCCTTTTTTCCAGCTATTCAATGTCTAAGTTATTCTAGAGCTTATTCAGGATTGATGGTGAAGGCACTAGATGTTCGAAGATGGATATAATGGAGGATGCTTCTGTTTGCATTATGTTGGCACGTATGGATAGAAAGGACAAGTACAATTTTCAGGACATGTAGTTTGATTGATGAGATAGCTGAGAGAATTAAAGCCACACCATTTCATTGATCTTCCATCTTTAAAGAATTCAAAGCAATCAGTTTGTTAGCCTTACCATTAGTTGGGACCCCCTAAATCATGGCTGAAAATTTTGAGGCGGTTCAGGAGGTTCCAATTTGACAGCTGATATGGTACCATTTCATAAGCTTTTTCCATGTACAGTGGCCTCTTGAACATTAGGTACTTCCCCTTCCCCTTCAATCATTCATCTTCATTGTTAACTAAAAAAAATTGTGGTTTCACTGATTAGCTTTTACTTCAACATAATTGTAATATTTGAACCAGTTCTATGAAAGATCTGCAACACATGTCACTATCATATAGCCCATGCTTCAGTCTTTGGTTTTAACATATTGTAAATATATTAAAAACAATTCTTCTAAAACTTGGTGTTAGTGTCCACGTCTATAAGGTTTTTCATTAGTGGCACAAGAAAATGAATTTTTATGACATGCTTCGGAGGAGAGGGACAAATTGAATTTTTGTGACATGCTTCAGAGGAGAGGGACAAATTGGTGTCTATGTCCTCCTGTGTGCCTACTACGCATGGAAGTGAGGAATTTGTGGATCAACTATTTATCCACCGAAACTTTGATACACGTATCTAGTGCCATTTATTTGGATCTCTTAGGTCTGAGCTGTGTATTTCCACAGGATATCATGCATCAATTATCATGTTGGCATTCTGCCACATTGAAGAAGAGAGGTGAGTTGTTGTGGTGAGTCTGGTGACCTCTCTTAGTAGCAGGGATGTAGATCATTTGGGAAGAGAGGAACAACAGACTTTTTCAAGATCATCGCTAGGCCAAGGCTACACCTTTATTTGATCTCTATTAGAGTAGCAGACTGGGCTGGGACAATTGGCTCATTTTGGGCTCATCTATGGATTCCATAGTGTGTGTTTGGTCTATATCATGGCAGGCCCAACTCCAACCTCTCCTCCCCAATTGTCCAGGCATTGGACCCAGCCTATGGGCCAAACCATTATACTTAACTTTGATGATTGCTCATTAGGATACCCAGCCCCTACAAGGATTGGAGGAGTTTTCATAGACGACTCGGGGACTGTTTTACTAGCTTTATCGTAACTGATTGGCATTGGTGACTCAACTCATGCAGAGTTACTTGCAACCATATAGTACATTTACGTCCTCTCTAAGATACCAAAGTATAGTGTTAGAGGGGGATTCCTCAGCGGTGATCAGTTGGTTCGCGACGGAAAGTAGGAGTCCATGGAGGCTCTTTCATCTTCTCAGGAAAGGAAGATCTTTATTAACCACTTTGAACACCTCGTTCCAATGGGTATTGAGATCTACTAACTCTAAAGCAGATAAATTAGCAAAGGAGGGCATACAGACAAAGATGTAGGACCATATCCCTTTGCAGAATCTTGAACCATTTGTTTTGTATCATTATAGTTCAGCTTTTGGATGCTCTTTTAGGTCCCACATGAGCAGTGCCCCTTCACTAGTAGGACTTCATATGGAGTCTTTCAACTTTCCTTCTCTCATTGGTGCAGGACAACCTAGGGGGCTGTTGGTTCTTGCGGATGTGGGCCCAAATAAAACTGTAGTGCTGGACAAAACTTTAGCTATCTAGAAACATAGGTTAGGACTTAGGAGTACCCAAATAGATTCAAATTCCACAAAAAGTTGGTTAGGAATCCAAGAATCATTCCACAAAGTTTCAGATTGATCAGGCAAGGAAATGTAGGTGAAGCATTAAAAAAAAATGCTGGGGAAAATCTGGGGATTGGTGACATTGCCAAAATACCCCTGCAGAGACGTCAGAAAGGTCTGAAATTTTATGGGAAGCTAGATGGGTATTAGATGTATATGTATGCAAAAATTCAGGTCAAACAGACAAATAAAAGTATATAAAATTGATAAAAGAACAGGCTATTTTAGAAATTTCAGAGAAACTAGGGTTAGGATAATCAGAAAATAGCAAAATCTAAGGAGACTCAAATGGAATTTAGGGGATTAGATGAACAATATGTAAGTGTAGCACAACCTAACAAAAACGAATCAAAATAAACCCACTTTTAGGTGGAGTAATTTGACTGAAATATAACCCAAATAATACCTTAACCATAAGGAGAATACGGTCCGTTATCCCAGGATTCCAGCAGGTGCTTCTCGCTTGAGGACCTCAATCCAATAGAATGGAACTTCAAAGGTCGCAGCAACATAAGGGGAATAAAGTAGAAAGAATGAAGAAGAAAGAAACAGAAGAAATCAAGAATAAGGGGAAACGGATGAGAAGAGAAGAGGCCAATCAACAACAATTGATTGGGGTTCTAGAGGCACCAACCCCTAGGGTTCTACATGGCACCAATCTTGAGAGAGAGAAAAAGCTTCAATTTTTATTCAATATTCCATGGCTAAAGACTACATGTCATGCAGCCCATAAATAGGCTCCAAACATAAGAAAAATAGAAATAACTAAAATAGAAACTCCTAATCTAACTTAGACTCCTACTAACTTAAAATTTTCTAAAATTAAAAAACTACTAAAACCCCCCTTTATAGAAGCTGTCGACCAGCTCTCAAGAGGGCCCCACTATTGACTTAGTGACTCGCTAAAAGACAAAATAAGATAGGCTGTCGACTAGCCCTATTATTCTTATACTAGCCCTAGCTGAAAATCCTTATTATAATTATAACCCCATGCAAATAAACCCCTAACCTACCCATGGCATAAAAGCCTTGTTACAATTTTTTTTTATGAATAACAAAAATTTATGTATTAATAGAACAAAGAAGAGGAAAAAATATATATAAGGCAACCATACGGCTATAAAGGACAACACAGAAAAAAGAAGAGACTACATCAACACTCAGGCAAATAATCCCCTACAAACATGTGAGATTGACTAACACTCCACTTAGCAATCCTATCAGCTAAGAAGCTTTGAGCCCTTGGCATATGATGAATGTCGGCATCCATTCCTTAATAAGAGACCTTATCTCGGAAATGTAATGGTGCAGCCCCCATGAGCAACACTCCCCCCCCCCTTCTTTTCCCCAAGTAATAACCATTAAAGAGTGTCCTTCCATGATACAGCCTCTAACCCCCTTGATTTTCGCAAGCTTCAATCCTTCCAACAAACCCATGGTTTCTGCATGGAAACCATGGGTTATGAACCCCACTTTACACATGTTTATGAACCTAAACCTTTTGTGAGGTGGGAGGTATAGAAGTCTCTTTACATTGGTTGCATCACTCATTAATTAAATCCTTTTTTTTAACCAATAAAAAAATTCTTTAAAATTTTCCTGCAACCTCTTTGTACAACAACTCACCTCAACAAAGCCTTATCCCAACAACTCAAGGTCGACTAAATGAATCTTGTTCGCCATTCCACCTTTTATATGACAGTATTTTCCGTTAACTCATTAGCACCAATGTTTCCTAAATACTTCAACCCATCTCTTTTTGGTCTTCCCTGATGCGGCAACATTACGGTGGCTAGAAAGAACTTATCCCATTTGGAAGCCTAAACCGAAGAATTAAGAAATTTTGAAGAAGCATACTTGCTGTCCAAGCCATTAATGCTTAGCTTTTTGTTATTTTCTATTTTTGGAAGCTTTAATTAGTGATTTTGAATGTAATACAATCATTAGAGCCAAGTTAGAAAGTTGGAATTGAATTAGGATAGGTTTAGGACTGTTTTAGGATTTTTTTTGGATTTTTTTTAGTTTTTTTTTTTTTTATTATTTTTTTTTTTGGCAGACCGTACAAGGAGGAGTATTTTGGTCCAATTTAGTTTTTTTATTATAAATAGGTCCTAAAGACCTCTTGTACGACAGTTTTGAGAATTAATGAATTGAAGTTTGGTTTTTGTTTGTGATGGAGCTTGTCTTCTTCCAAAATCTCACACAAAGTGAGTTCTTTCTCTCTTTTCTCTTAATCTTTATCTCTTTATTATCTTCTCTAATCTTACATCTTATTCTTCATCCTTTTTCTTTTCTTTAAAATCTCCACAGAAAATCTATTTGTTTTCTCTTTGAATCCTCTTCTTCTACATTCTTTTTACAATTTTTTTATTCCTACACATTACCTATCATCTTCTCCATTCTTTTTCCCCTTTGTTTTTACCTCTTTTTGTTAGTTTCTTGAATTTTGGAAATTTTCAAGCAAGCACTCTTTTTCTAATTACTTCTTCAAATCTTCGTATAAACTTAATTCCTTCTAGGTTTATTCATCTCATACCCTAACACACCCATTCATACAAAAATCCCCAATTTCCAACCCCAATTTCTACGTTTTCTTAAAAACCCACCCTTCTTGAACCTTAAACCCAATTTTATTGAATTTCAGCTCGTTTTAATCTTTTGCATTATTTTCTTGATTTCTATTCATTTTATTAGATTTATTGCTTCCCTTTGATAATCCAATCCTTTTTGAATTAGTTTCTTTGAATCTTGATTAATTTCTTTAAAGATTTGGTTTCTTGAATACTTTATTTAAATTTCTAGCATTCTTTAATTTGAAGAACCTTTTTTTTTTTGCTTGAGATAATTAAACAAGTATAGGAATCTTAATTTTCACAGTATCTTACATAATCCCCCTTTGATGTAGGATGGTCTAGGGAATCACAAATTGAAAGGAAGCCTAAAATTCGAATTTTGGAAAATCTTGGTAGTGGTGTGAAATTACCAAAATACCCCTGACCATGCGTCAAAAAAACTGCGCTTTATCAGGGTGATTCTTGGGTCCACGTTGCACCACTATTCCAAATTTTAACAAATTTGGATAAGTTTGGGTGTGTGAAACTATATACATAAGTTTTTTTTTTTTTTTTTTTTTTTTTTTTTTGAGGTTTATAGAAGGAAACTAGAAAACACAAGAAATAAGAAAAAAGAAGAAGGAAGACGAGAGAGAAATATGGTAGAATGCTCACCTCATGTGAGAGGTTGAAAGAAAAACTCGGGATACCACACACACGTGTCTTCTTTTCAAATGTTCATCTTCAACTAATTTATTCATATGTGGTGCTTCTTTAAAGAAGCTTACAATGAAATAAAATAAAATCCCTACAATCTTGGACATTAATTCCTAAACTTTCTATTAAAAAATAAGAGAATCCTACTTGATTAAAATACTTAACTAAAGGGGTTTTACTTATTTGACAAGCAAGATATTTTGGGCCCTACAAAGATCTCCAAAATCTTGTAGATATTGCACAACTCACATGTGAACCCCAATGATCTTGAAAATCAACAAAATTTTCTCCCTAAAGATGCTCACACGATTTGGTATTTGTGGGCCCCATTCTAGGTTGTTTTAACAACCTAATAAAAGTGCCTAAAAGCCCAAGTAGTGTGACCCATTTCCTACACTAAATATTTTTTTCTTTTACATCAAGACCCCTAAAACCATGAAATATTAAAAAGACTCATAGTCATAAAAGAGCCTTATTACAAATCTACTTAATCCAAATCGTGTGGACAATCCATGGTCATCCAATTTTAATTTCTTGGCAGCATATGCTCCTGCTTACCCTTATCTTTATAGTGCCTTCAACTCGCATTATATAAGTCGTTTGTCTAAGCTACATATGACTAAACCATCTCAATCAGCTCACCCTCATCTTGTCACCTAGTCTTACTACTCATCAATCTCAACATCCTCGTTTCAGCTACTCATACTACATATGAGTTGCTTCTTGGTTGCCCAACATTTTGCTCCATGCATGGCTGTTCTCGCAGCCATTTTATAAAATCTCCCCTTCAATTTTAGTGGTATGCATTGATCATTCAGCACTCCAAAAGCCCCACTCATTGTCATACACCCTGCTTTACTTATATGAGCAATATCTTCTCCAATCTCTCCCTCCTTATTGTTAATTGAACAAAGATCATGAAAATGAACGCTTTTGGGATATCTCTTGGTATATATATATATATTCTACCCACTCCCCAATACGTTAATTAATTATATCATCGGGCAAACAACATACACTACAGGATCTCCTATTTTATACACTTGGCTAGCCACTGCATAACTAATGCAAACAGATATGGGCTCAATGTTAATTCTTGGCATAAACCTATTGTGGTCAAAACTCATTTGTCCCTCCACTATTTTGTTTAACTTTAGTTAGTAATCCATCATACATAACCTTAACTAAATCAATACATATACTTAAAACCCCTTTCTTTTCTAGAACCCACCAAATGATCTTTCTAAGTACGCTATCAAATGCTTTCCAGAACCCACTCAATGATCTCTCTAAGTATCATATCATATGTCTTCTCTAAGTCAATTTACACCATGTAAAGATCTCCCACTAACCTAAGTACAAAAGTGCTTCAGCCATAAGCTTGATTCCAAGACTCTAGATTCATGTCTTAGTCTGTCCCCAATTACTCTTTCTCAACATTTCACAGCATCAGTCATAAGCTTGATTCCAAGATAATTGTTGCATCTTAAATATCACCCTCAATCGTGTTGAGTAGGCACCATGGTGCTTTCCTCCACTCATTTGGCATTTGCTTAATTTTAGTTATCATGTTTGCTAACCTAGTTAACTAAGATAATCCATTGTCTCCCATGAAGAACATGACCTCAATTGGGATAGCATCTAGTCTTAAGGCCTTTCCCGTCTTTATCTTTCTCAATACATCTTAACTTCAGCCAACCTAATTCTATAGCAACACCATGATCTCCAATCTCAATGACACGATTGATTCCTCCTAAACCACCATTCCTTACATGATCTTCATTAACAATTTCTGAAAAAACACCATCACGATTCTTTAATCTCCTCATTACTCACTTCTTTTTTTAATGAATAAGGATCTTTATTAAAAGGAAGAAGGAGAAAGAATATATAAGGGGAAAACCAATGGAGATCGCCAAGAACAAGAGAGTACAGGGTAGAGAAAATGAGAAAATACATGAGAGCCAATCCATACTAAGGTCGTTTAAAGAGACTCCTGAAAAATCCTTTAAGGCAACCGCCAAGATGCCACTTCAAATAGGATAGAATCAATCACCTCCCTGGGAGACTCATCTCCTTCAAATATCCTCACTAAAACTCTTTAATCCTCTCTTGATTTAACATAATCTAGCTTTTCTACATTTCCTCTTCCTCACTCTAGCACGTTTGTAAACATCTGTCTCACCATCCCCTAAAGTACCCTAATTTATGAAAAAAATATCATCATATGCCATAATTTTAGCCACCCTAAATATTTTCTGATGTAGGATGCCTAAGAATTAGGTCCCTACAAGATAAGTGTATGATGGGAAGATCCACAACAATTTAAAGAAGTCAAAACGAATAAATCTTGAAATTGATATATGCTGAAATTTAAAGAAACAATTCAAGAATTCAAACTTTCTCTAGAAATCATGTAAGAATTAAATAAATCCAATCAAGATTACTTTAATAATAAAATAGGAGTAATGAATTAAAGGAAATTGAAGAGAATTTGAAGAAATAAGAAGAGGAAATCAAGAAGGGCTGAAAAGCTCCAAAATTTGGGTTTTGATTTTTGGAACCCTAATTTCAAGGAGACACTAGGGGACACCCAGCCGCAGCCCCTAAAATAGGGTGGAGAATATTTCTATAAAGAAAATTAAATGAAAATGGGTTTAGAATGGGGCGGCTGCAATGGTTGGGTTTCTTGGGTTCTTGAAAAATGGGGAAATTCAAGAAATAGGGATTTTATTGGGGAGGGGGGGGTTAGATGGATTTAGTGGTATTGATGGATTTAGTTGATTATGAAAGGCTTAGGGATGAAAGGAATTAGGTTTTGGATGGAAGGAATAAAAGTAATTAAAAGAGGTTGCTGAAAACGTTCTACAACAACAGATTTCAAGACAGAATGAAAAGAAAGAAGAGGAAGATGTAAAAAATTATGTGGGGATGTAAAGGAGTGATGGGAGATGAGAAGGATGATGTGAGAAACAAAAGAAACCAAAAAATCCGCAAGATTAAAGAAAAAGAAAGAATAGGAAAAGAGGTAGGGGCGTGGGGAGAGAAGAAGAGAGGAGACAAGAGAAGAGATGAGAACTCGCCTTCGTGTGAGGGATTCTTAAGAGAATCAGCACCAGCTGTGAGGCTCCAAGCCTTTTCAAAATTTCATTAATCAAAAAACTATCCCACATAAGTGACGGCTGATCTTTATAAAGACCCTAATTAAAATAACAAAGTTTTGACTAAAATATTGTAAGGGCTGTACAGCCAGCACTAAAAACCTGCTATAAAACTTTTTAAAAAAAAAACATCCTAAACACTTCTAAAACTTCTCTAAATTGCAACTAACTCTCACCACATGGCTCATAAGGACTTATTACATTAAAATTTCCTCAAATTAAACCCAAATCTTACAAAAAAAAAAAAAAAGGGACTCTAATTAAATGGGCGGAAAGCTTTCTTCTTGATATTCTCTTTAGACATTGGATTCGGCTTCCAAAGAAGATATGTCTTCTCAAGCCATTGCAATGCAACCACATCATTTTCTTAGCTATTTTTAGACTATTATATCTTTCAAAAGTTGTCCTTGATCCTAATCTTTTGCCTAACCTTATGATAAGAGCTCTTTTCTTATCGTTGTTTAAACTTCATCCAAGTTCTTTAGATGATTGCTCTTTTCTTAACCTATTTGCCAAGCATTGAATTATAAATTCTCCCATCACTTCCTAATTGTGCTCATTATCATGCATATGTGAAACATAGTTTATATTCACAAAATGCCTTTTGAAAACAGATGAATTCTTTTCTCCATTTCTTATATCATTGCCTTTGTTCACTTGGTCTTAGAGCATGTCAACCTTAGGGTTTCTAAATTCCCAGCCCAAGAGCAACTTCCCATATTCTATTGCAAAGCTAAACTCCCCTAAAGATTCATCTACTAAATGACAAGAAATCAGCTATCATCTACTGCTTAAAATATTTTAAGTTTATTCTTAGTATGATCTTATAATAACACTATGATGGCTATAAGACCAGTGTAGCACTATGAAGTAGAATGTTGGATAACCAAGGAACAACACATACATAGAATGAGCAAGGATCAAGATTTCAATTTTGATGCATATGTCGCTTTAGAGAATTGTGGAAATTTTGAGAAAATTTCAATAGAATGTCTCGAAATATAGGAAAATTGTGAAAATTTCACTATTAATTAGAGTTAAATTTTTTAATGAAACTTCAAGGATGTTAAGATAAGCATGATTACACATCTAAGACTTAAAAAATTATTATAAAAAAAAAAAGTATCAATGTATATGTTAATCACATAGATGAACAAATGACTAAAACATGCTAAATTGTAAGACAGCTTTATATAAGTAAACAAATTTCATGTAACAAGCTATGAAAAAGTTTACATATGCACATTTCTCTACTTTATGCATATGTTTTATAAATAAATATTACATAGTATCTTTTACCACAAAAAATTTGAGTGAAGTTGTTATTTTTACTCGAGAATAAAAAACAAAAAATTATAGCAAAATACTAGATTTGTGGTGGGTTTTAAGCCTAGACAAATTAATTCTAGTCAAAAGTATATATGATAGCAAACTTTAGCCAATCTTTCGCCAATATCGGCAAAATTTAATTTTGGAACTTTTATATTCCCTTGGTTTTAATTTCATCACCCCTAAAAGTGGGAAATTTTGACAATTTTCAATAAATATCGCTGAAATTTTGAACCATGAGAATGAGCGCATCTGAAATAAGGATGTTGAGATTGATGAGAGGCAAGACTAGCAAGGATAGAATCATAAATGAAAGTGTTTGCAATAACTTACAAATAGCATCAATAGATTACAAGATGACTAAAAGTCGATTGAAAGGGTTTAATCATTTTCAATAAAGACTGATGAATGCACTAGTGAGAAAAGAGTGATAATAGAAGATGAAAGCATTAAAAGGACAAGAAGAATGCCAAATATGACTTGGATTGAAGAAGTGAGGAAAGACATAAGTACTTGTAATTTGACAGAAGACATGACCTTTATAGAGTAATATAGCGGAACAGGATTCGTGCAGCCGACCCCAAGTAGCTAGGATAAGGCTTTTTTAGTTGTCAAGTATTCTTAGTATTATCTTCAAGGAATACAAATCCAACTTCTTTCATCTCAATTTGAATTCTTCAATTTTCCCTTCAAATGATGTCAAAATTAAATCTTCTTGTTTTTTTGATAAGTCAAATTTCATTAAAGAGAGAAAAGGGATGAGAAATCCCCAAAGACTACAACAAAGGAGCAAACACGAAAACAGAAGCTAAGAAATAAAAAAGCCTTCCCCGACCCTCTAGAGTGGATACAACCGAGTAATCCTCCTTGAGGAAGCTATTTAAACCCTAAAAACAAGTCACCTCCTTCACCCTTCAGTACACATTATACGCAGACTCCTTGCAATCATTAAAAACCCTGTTATTTTGCTCCAGCCATACCAACCAACACTCAACCAGACATACTAACTTCCATAAAAGTAACTCATTTTTTGGGAATATGCGGAATATTCCACGAGGCAAGCAACAAATCCACCTTGTTCGGATGGACCCAAGAGAGACCAATTTCCTTGAAAAACCTCACCCAGGCCTCCATTGTATAGGGACACTTAATAAAGATGTTATTCGTACTCTCGGCCTCTTTCACGCAAAGAGAGCAAATATTTGGAATGATTATGCCCCTTTTTTGCAGCAAATCAATAGTAGGAAGATGCCCTTTCAACATAAGCAAGTAAAGAAGACTATTTTAGATGGGAGATGAAGTTTCCAGATATCTGTCCAGACTCGATCAGCAAGAGATCCATTTAACCATCTAGTTTCTCTAGCCGATTTGACTTTGAAGAGCTTGTTCTTAGAAGAAGTCCATCTCAAGTGATCCTCCACTTCCTATCTTAATTAAAGAGGGTGAACTCCACCATATAAATCTTCAAGAGATATTAATCCTTTTTTTATAGAAGAAAAGCATTCATTATAAAAAAGGGGATGAGACTATCCCCAAGGAACCAAGAAGCCAGAAGACCTACAAGAAAGTACAATTTTTACAAGTATTTCCCCACCCTCTCTTTATCTCAACAAAAGAATTCCCCCTAAACTCTTTAAACATAATAGCCTAAAAACAAAAACAATCAATAGCCCTTCTATATACATTCAAAGCCGATTCCGAGTGATTTTCAAACATTCTTTGATTTCTTTCCATCCAAATGGACCATCAGATAGCCGGCCCCACTAAGCTCCACAAGCCCATTCCTTTAGCCAAAGCTCTCCTTAGATGTCAACTTTGCAATAGATCCCTGATGTCGTTAGGGAAGACCAAAGCAACACCCACATCCTTCAACACTTCACTCCAAATCTCATGATGGGCAAAAGGGCAATGAATGAGAAGGTGGTTTGTGGACTCATCTTCTTTTAAGTACAAGGTACAAGCATTTAAGGATCATTCCCCTTTTCTGAAGGTCGTCCATGGTAGGAAGGCACTCTCTACAAGTTGTCCATAGGAAGAACATCACCTTGGAGGGGGCTTTTAGGCACCACAAATTCTATCAAATAAAAGGAGCCACATCACAACTGCATAAAAGATCCATACATGACTTAACAGTAAAAATCCCATTACTACAAAGAGACCAACTCCACTACTGATCCTCCACCTTGCTCCTTGGCATATGATTCTCCGCCAAGCCCAGAATTCTAGTCATTTGATCCATTTCCCAGTCATTAAGATTCCTTCTAAGGTAATCTGCCAATTGCCTTCCTCCTCATTCACTACCCAATAGTCAGCCACCCTCACTTCTTTATTACATGCAATAGAGTAAATGAGGGGCACTTCCAACCTTGAGGCTAAAAAGAGCACCATTTTTCATGCCAAAAATAAGTATTTAATCATGCCCCAATTTCCACTCTTATAGCATGTTTAAAAGTATCTAGATGGTCCATGATTCCTCTCCAGCGGCCCACCCCATACGCAATCCTCGACTTATTTCTTTCCCAAAAGCTGGTCATCCCATATTTTTCCGCAAATACTTACCTCCGCAAGCTTCCCCGATGTGGCAACTTTGCTATGGCTCGAGAAGAGTTATCCTTTATGGAAGCCCAAGCTTAGATTTTCCAAGAAATCTAAGTGAACATCTTGCTGTCCAAATCAGTAGCCTAAAAAATATTATTGTTTTGGGTTGAATTAAAAGGGGAATTTATGTAATAAAGCCATATGAGCCATGGATTAGTGTTAGTAGTAAGTATTAGAAGTTAGAAGGTTTTATTTTATGTTTTTTTGTGATTTATAAGGGTTAGAACAGTGTTGGCTGTACAGCACTAGTCATAAGGGTATTTTGGTCAAGAAATACTGAAAGGCTTATAAAAGCCTAAAACTCTATTTTACGATCAGTTTTTTGAGAATAATAAAGTTTGAAGTTTAGAAGCTCACAGTTGGAGCTTGGATATCACTCCCAACACCTCTCACGATCAATGTGAGTTCTTACCCTTTTCTTCTCTATTTTCTCTCATTCTCTCTCCCAAGTCTCTCTTCCTCTTCTATCTCCCATGACCCTACATCCTCCCTTTCTCTCCTTTCTCTTTCCCTCGTCTTTCCTATTCTTTATTGCTTCTATTTGCTGTAAATCTCAAACTCTCTATAAGTTTAATACTCAAGAACTTGAAGAAACAACTTTCTTGAGGTTTCTTGAACCTGGAAACAAAGTGCAGCAGTCCTTTTTTTTAGTCTTTCCTATATTCCACCCATTTAAACCCTAGTTTCCCATCACCCTAGTGTTCATTATCATAAACCTAGATCGTTTAAGCTATCTTCCCTCATTTTCCCCAAATTTCTAACCCCAATTCACTAAAACCTTGAATTTTTTCCAATTTTTTAAACCCTAGATACCCCGTTAAAGTGGCCAGCCAACCCTAGACCACTTTCTTTTTCAAGATTCCTTCATAGAAGGATTTTACACTTAAAATAAAGGGGTGTGGCAGGGTGTCCCATCACGTCCCCTATTTTCTAGGGTTTCAATTTTAAAATCCCCAAATTTGACGATTTTTAGCCACTCTTCAAACTCCTTCTTTCTTAACTTTCTCTTCAATTTCTTCTAATTCTCCATTCCTATTTATTAATCAAAGCATCCTTAAGTTGATTTAATTAATTATTGTATTTATTTGCTCAAGATTTGATTTCTTGAACTGTGTTCTTTAAATTTTTAGCATATATTAATTTCAAGAATCAATATTTATTGAATAAAAATTCGTTTTCAGCTTTTGGTCATTTATTTTCTATTATAGGAGACTAATCCCAATAGGATCCTACATCATATTTGGTATCAGACCCAGGTTCCAACTAATCCCATTCTAGTTGAGATCCTTAATCAAAAACTTAATTGATTATTCCTTTGTTCCTACAATTTATTATTCTCGTCTTCCTTCTTACTAAAGTACCTAAAATTAATTTAGGGCATACCCTAAATTAAATCTATCACAATCTTTGACATCCTTAAGCTTCTTTATGTGTCCTTAATTATTCTAGGGCAACCCTAAAATCATTTTTGGGATTTTCTAAAAGAATTTTATATAACCCTAATTTATTTGATCTAGCTCTAAAATTTTGAGTAAGCCCTAAACACCATGGGAGGGGTCAATAAAAATGATTTGTCAGCTGAGGTAAAAAAACGGGCTTATCAATTGGAGTCCACCAAGACAGAATTGACTTCTCATATGCATTGGCTTGAGATATTGGTTCAAAAGTTAGTGGGTATAGTTGAAAGTCTCCGCTCAAACATTCAAGATTTAAAGAAGGGCAAAAACCTGTCCAAGATGTGGGATCTTCACAGCCAGTATCTTCCCTTAATCATCATAAGGAGATCTTAGTTCATGAGACATCTCATCTCATGCAGCCTGAGAGATTTCTCCAAGGAAAGAGACTAATCACAGATCCATGACGCAAACATATACACCACCTTATGAGGCAGATAGGTATGCCAAATTGAATGTTCCAGATTTATGTGGTAATAGGGATCCGGAGACATATTTAGATTGGGTGCATAGCATAGAGGCATATTTCTGCTAGTATGAGATGCGAGAGCCACGAGCTTCAATTTGTTAAAGCTAAATTAAAGAAAACAACTCTTATGCGGTGACAGCAACACAAGGAGAGCTATGATAGAGCATCTTTGGATACTATATCTACATGGGATGAGATGAAGGCAAAGCTATGAATAAGAGGTTCAAACCTCAAGATTATAGGCAGAGGACTTATATTCAATTGACTCAGCTTAGACAAGGAACTGTGACAATGGAAGTTTACACTAGCAAGTTTCAGCACCTAGCTACCCGAGCTAGCATCAAATGGAATGATGAAATTCTTGTTTCATTTGAATAGGCAGGGATTACAACCGCACATTTCACAAAGACTAAGCTGTCATTATTACACTTTTGTGGATGATGCTATCAAAGAAAACATGCAAACACTCTAAACCAAGAAACTTATAATGGAGAGTGCTCTAGAAGTGTAATGATTGGTCATCCTTCTTCTAGCAGACAGCCTAACAGGTCTCAGTCACAGATTTCACCATCACGATCCCAAAGTTCAGAGGGTTCAATATCCAAGCTTAGGACAGATCAGTGTTTCAATTACAAAGGTTATGGCCATCATAAATCTCAGTAACCTAGCAAATTTGTGAGACTTACAAATAAGAAGCCTACATAGAAGGATGATATAGAAGAGGAAGTTATTTAGCCAAGCCCTGAGTTGATCCTCAAGGCAGAGGCATTGGAAGAAGAAGAAACTAGAAAAAGAGCAGAACGGGGATTTATAGGACTTCTTCATCCTATAATTGCTACACAAGAGACAAATCCGATGAAGTTCAAGAAGAAAGTTGGTTTTTTCCCATTGCAACTTGCACCACATGGCGGAGTAGGAATTCTTAGACCTCCACCCAAACTCAATGAGGTTGAGATTTTTAAGAGGAGGGGAGTTGTGTGGCAGCCTTGCTATGGCTCAAGAAGAACTATCCTTTATGGAAGCCCAAGCTTAGATTTTCCAAGAAATCTAAGTGAACATTTTGTTGTCCACATCAATAACCTAGGAAATTTTATTTTTTTTAATTGATTTAAAGGAGGAATTTAATGTAATAAAAGCATACGAGCCATAATGCGGGTGTTAGTAGCAAGTAATAAAAGTTAGAAGTTTTTATTTTATGTTTTTTTATTTATGATTTATAGGGGTTAAAATAGTGCTGGCCATACAGCACTAGTCATAAGGGTATTTTGGTCAAGAAATATTATACGATCAGATTTTGAGAATAATAAAGCTTGAAGTTTAGAAGCTCACAGCTGGAGTTTGGATATCACTCCCTACACCTCTCACGATCAAGGTGAGTTCTTACCCCTTTCTTCTCTATTTTCTCCCATTCTCTCTCCTAAGTCTCCTCTCTTACTCTTCTATCTCACACAACCCTAGATCCTCCCTTTCTCTCCTTTCTCTTTCCCTCGTCTTTCCTATTTTCTACTGCTTTTATATGTTGTAAATCTCAAACCCTCTACAAGTACAAGTTTTATATTTAAGAACTTGAAGAAACAACTTTCTTGAGGTTTCTTGAATTTGGAAACAAAGTGCAGCAGTCCTTTTTTTAATCCTTCCTATATTCCACCCATTTAAACCTTAGTTTTCTATCATCCTAGTGTTCATCATCATAAACCTAGATCATTTAAGCTATATTCCCTCATTTTCCCCAAATTTTTAACCCCAATTCACTAAAATCTTGAATTTTCCCTAATTCTTAAACCCTAGACCCCTTTCTTTTTCAAGATTCATTCTAGGACTTTACACTTAAAATAAAGGGGTGCAGTAGGGTGTCCCATCATGTCCCCTATTTTTCAGAGTTTTAATTTTAAAATCTCCAAATTTTGGGATTTTTGGCCTCTCCAAATTCTTTCGTTCTCTCTTAACTTTCTCTTCAATTTCTTCTAACTCTCCATTCCTATTTATTAATCAAAGGATCTTTGAGTTTATTTAATTAATTCTTGTATTTATTTGCAAGCCCTGCCAATGTTTGTATCTTCAGACATTGTCGGTTCCAAGCCCAGATAAAGGAGGAGGGTTGGCGTCTGGTTCAGAACCGGCTATAAAAACCCACTCAAACCATTTAAACATGAATCCTGGAAATACGTTATTTCGATCTAATACTAGGTCGTTCCCTTTAAGCGACACGCCTCATTCCCCTGATGTGACGAAAAATTGGCGAGAGACACCTCATTCCCTGGATGTGGTGAAAAATTGGCAAAGAACGTTGCATCAAAGCCCAAATGCGATGATAAATATGCAAGGGTTCCCACACTATGGATGAATGTGGGTACAAAAGTTAGTCCAAGAGAGTAGGATTCGCTTAGCAACTTGGAACATAGGAACCTTAACAGGTAAGAATATAGAGTTAGTGGACACTATGAAAAGAATGAGAGTTAATATTGCTTGTCTACAAGAGACTAAATGGAAAGGAAAAA